>JAEMWC010000611.1:402500-475000 GCA_016490735.1 Pachyseris speciosa | reverse complement strand
CTTCAGTTCGGTGATTCCATTGTGTCAGGTGTGTCAGATTTCTTTTGTTTCTCCATAAACACAAGTCGCCGACGGGAGAAACTTGGGTTTTTTGCATACGTTAATTCTCGAAAACGAAGAGGAAATCAGCGAAAAAAAATACAGAGCAATGTTTTTTAACTGGAATGAAGTCCACATACAGAATTTCAGTTGCTTTTGAGCACATCGAAAATCGACCAGAAACCGAGAGGACGTTCTTGCCCCGAGCCCTTCAATTATTTTGATTATTTCTGAAATCAACTAGACATTTCCTTGGCTTTTTTTGGTATTGAGCTTTCTATACGCACCATCAGGACAAGTTAGAAATCGAATATTTCATGTAAACAAATAATTATTTTTAAAAAGGTTGTTAGTGTTACAAAGAAGTAACAAGAATTTTTGGATATTGAGCTTTCTATGCGCTCCAACAGGGTAAAGTTCGAAATCGAATATTTCATGTAAACGGACAATTATTTTTTAAAACGTTTGTTACTGTTGTAACGAGAATACACACTTCAAAGAAAATTTTAATATTTTTTTAAGTTGATTGACACAATAACTAATAAAATTACTTACATCTAAGCAGATGTTCATACTTTTTGCTGGAAAAACCTCTACGTTTGCAAAATCGTTTTAAAAATTATTACCAAAAATGTAAATATGCAGAAATTTTCTTGATTTTTGCCACATCGCGTACAATGCCTGGTAACATTCGCGAATTAAACAGGCTAAAACAGCATTTGAGGCACGATTTAATATTTAAATATGGCGGAATAATAACACTGAAGCGACTTTAAGACTTTTTTTGTCTCTGATTGTAAAATATGTCAGTATTAGCCTCCACTGAAGAGGCGGAGGAATGGTGCGAAAGAGTAACTATATTTATGCAATCCCGTGTCCCACTGGGCCCCGGTAAGTTCCACGTAGTGGTTCTAGTTTATATTCATAGTATTGTCACATGTAACATTTCTCTCCTAAGAGAAGATTTGATGTTTTGCAAACGAATGAGCCAAAAACAGACTGGCTGTTCCTGAAATAAACGTATTCCCATCGGCTGATCTCACAAGCATTTTAATGCCCTTTTATGCGGTGAAAACAGAAAATTCCAATGAGTCAGTTCATTGAAAAGATCTCCTCTTTAAAACTTCAAATGAAGAATGATCCTCGCAGTTGTGAACGCAATTTATGCAATTGCGAAAAGAAGCCTGAAAAAATTCAGGACTTCAACGGGGTTTGAACCCGTGACCTCGCGATTACCGGTGCGATGCTCTAATCGTGCCTCAACTGAGCTAGCTCAGTTGGTTAGAGCATCGCACCGGTAATCGCGAGGTCACGGGTTCAAACCCCGTTGAAGTCCTGAATTTTTTCAGGCTTCTTTTCGCAATTGCATAAATTGTGTTCACAACTGCGAGGATCATTCTTCATTTGATTTCATTTCCACAGTTCATATATGATTCATTTCATATATCATTCACACTCTTTAAAACTTGTTTATTGTATAGTGATACAACCCAAACATTTGCATGTACCACGTTTCCAATGCATCGTGATATTCGGTGTGCTGCGTATTGGATACACAAAGGATTTAACCACAGCAACACAAAGTAGTCCAGAATGTAATGGCAGCTAAAATAATTGTTCCTCATTATGTACCTTTAGGAAAACCTCATCAATCTAACTTCCTTTAAATTTTTCGGCTTCATGAGTCCTACAGTCTTCAACACAAGCGCTCTATTAAAACCAGTTTCCAACGTGAACAATCAAACACTGACAGAAGCCTATGTCATTGATCAAAACATTGTAGACTGCTAAGAAAACTTGAAGTGTTTACAAATCAAATTGATTAACTTCACCGAATTCAGTTGATTTAGACGATGGTGCCACTCGAACTTCATGTTCAAATGGAGCTACATGTAGTAAAATATATCCAATCGCGTCTAAATTTGTGTCAGTTTGTTTACATTGGATATATGCAAATTATTCTTGCATCGCGAAGTTGCGTTCACTTATTTCTAACCAACAGTTTAGACGGATACGTAGCCTCAAATTTTAATTGCAGTAAGCTATATTTATTTTATTTTACCTTGCCTTGACTACGTTCACAGTACTGCCTGAGGATAACTAGAAGTTCAGCTAATCCTCAAGTCACGTAATTCGCGTCGGCTGAGCTCACTGTCCGTTCTCTTGTCAAATCTATCTTTGCCTTCTTTGAATAGATACCATAAATAAAGACTCTCCCATAAATAGGCACTTCCACAGTTAATTGCTGATGTTCGTTTAAAATACCGATCTAAAGTCGGATGTGCGCCGTTTATATAAAATAACAATTATTATTTTTTTCTGAAGCATCTCAGCGGGCCGGAATCCTAAATCCTTGAATTTGATTGGCTAATAATGCGCTCTTAGCCAGTCCAGTTTTTTTCCATCCGGACCAGCTTGTCCGGTCTGGAATTGGTGGGAAATCTTGAAGTAAAATTATTTTACTACAGCGCGACGAAACGTTGGATCTTTCCTCTTAAAATACAAATTTTCGCCACAAAACTTTGCAAAGCGAAAGGAAAACATCAGCAATAGAGTAAAAGCCCTGGTTATTTCTCAAAAAGGCGAGTATTCACTTGATTTTGTTGACAACACTGAGCTGGTTTGCTGTTTTTCGAGTAGTTGTTTTTCTTGAACTGTTGACATGTGTTAGCTTAAAACGACTAACTGCAGAGCAGTCTTTTGAGCTCAGTTTTTCGCTTGGCATCCGTTATTTTCTTTGGAGTTCTATTTTCTAATCTTGTTCCATTTTGCTTCATTTAAGAAAATATGATTCATAGCCAGAAAATGGTCAAACAAACACATCACAACGCTGTGCAGTTTGCATGAACTAATGTCAACACCTTTTTCTTGCGTACTTTTCTTACTTTAGCATTGATTTGTGAAGTTCTTTTGAAGAATAACGAAGATTAATACTTGAAATAATAAGATATGAAGGAAGAGACTGAGATGTTGAAGTATTTTTCACTAAAGGTATTCCTCGTGTTTTACGAACTTTTGTTAAAACCAAATTTGAAAAGTGTGATTTCATTGTCAATATAAGACAAAGCAATAAAATTTTTTAATATATTTGTGTGAAGTTTTCAAAGATCATTGTTTAGTTAAATCTCCGGAAAAAATAAATCTGTTATTCACCGGCTTAGGTCGGTCTGTATAGGGAAAAACTGTGCCCTTGGTCTTGAGTACGGCCCTCGGCCGCAGGCCGAGGGCCGTACTCAAGACCAAGGGCACAGTTTTTCCCTATACGGACCGACCTAAGCCGGTGAATAACATATATTTGTTTTCAAACAGCTGCACAATTCCCATTACTCGGTTGTTCAAGATTGAAATGTTAAATCAAAGCTTTTGCTACCAGCAGCGTACACAGAACCACGAGGTACGGCAGATAACACTTATAAACGAAGTTAATCTTTTTTGTCTTCCCTTCCGCGAATCTTGCTGTCCATTCCTGGTCTTCATAACCATAAGGCTCCTTCGAACTCCTCACCGATTCCGTTCTAGTTCCACTTCAGAAATGAAGTTAATTTGGTCTTCACCCTACACATAGCCTGACTCTGACTCCGAGGACGAGGAGGACATGATTCCAACACAATTTTGACTACTGCCAGGCTTTTACCCTCCAATATGTGCTTCGATGACCCCAACAAAGGCTTGCAAAAACAGAGATTGACTGAGAAGCTATCTTTTAATCGTTCCCGGGATGACGTCACCAACCTCGTTGGACCCAGACTCCCTGTTACTTGGCTGTGCAACAAATCGAATGAGACTTTGGCTGTCCATAAAAAATCGAGGATTCAACCAAATCCAATAATTCTTTCGCCGAAATACTTCGAATGATAAGTAGATTTATTTAGGCAAAAAATTTTTTTGGGGTTAGGTGCACTTTAAATACCAACTTTCCTTCGAAAACCAGTGAAGGCAAATTATGTTTGATACAAACTCTGCATAAACAGTTGAATGAATTTTCCGCAGTGCACTTGAGTGGCACAATTGGCTTGGGCAAACACTAAAGTCAAAAAGGCTGGAAATCCATCGACAGTACTTGGGTCTACTTGAGCAAGGACACGGTAAGTTGCGAAAAATTAACCTAGTGGACATGGCTTGCGTGTCATTTCACTCACTCGCGTGCCATTTTGCCTAACAGCGTGTCATTTCACCCAGCAGCAAACTCAGCACATTTCATTGTTAGATTGGACACGCTGCTTTGTTTTTACCGTACAATAAACACAAAAGGAAATTTTTAATTAAGCGTTTCATGTGACACACTCCTGGCAAACTGGTGTGTCACTTCGCTCACTGCCTATTGTTTAGTGTGTCATTTTGGCGTGCCCGTGCATTCACCTTTTTACCTGTTTTCCAGTGGAAGGTCACAATAATTATGTTATATATTATACTAGCTACAGCGTTGTTAGCCTCAGGGCCTCCTGGGTTACATCCAACGCCCCAGGTTGGCTGGATAGGGATCCATATGGCATCCATACACAACTGTACGTTCTCACTGTCATAATTATAATAGATTATTTTATATAGCACTTAGTCCAAAAAGTTCACAAGCACTTCACAGTAATTGTAAAAAGTCAAAACTAACTATAAAAAATACAATTAAAAATCTGAGGAATTGCAAAGTAAAAAATCAGAACTAACTATAAAAAGTACAATTAAAATCTAAAACATCCAGCATAATTATTCATATAATTTGCTATCTACAGCTGTGTGTTATAAATGGCAGGAGTTTGAAAAATAGCTGTCAGTAATCAATCAGTGTTTATTCTTTGTGCAAAAGGAGGACCACAAGTTCGGCTGACGCTGAAAAAACTGAAGGACCCAGAATTCTTTTCACTGGTATAACTCCATCAGAAGTCTCCAGACTAACTGAGGTACAGGTGTATGGAGGTTTTTTCTTTCTTTTTTCTTTTGTTTTTGTCTCTTTTTTTTTTTTTGTTCCTAATTCTTTCAGTCTCCTTCAAACAATGTCTCCCATCATGTACATTATTATTTTAATTCTGGGAAGAAATATCCTAACATCTAGGTTATTGTGAAATCAGAGGCATAACTGAAAATGGTATCCCATAATTTTAAAGTTTGCCTTCCAAGCGGAGGACATGGACAGGATGAGAATGACAATAAAATGAATTACTCAAATTGACTTCTAAGTTGTGTACTTGGCACATTATTATTTGTGAATATTTACATTCTCAATACCTAAATTTGCTTTACACATACAGGTTTTGCTGTACCTTTTATCAGAGGTCAAATATTAAGACGGAATCCACCAGAAGTTCGAGTAACAAAAACCTTGTACCAAGATTATTTTCATCGCATTGCAAACTTCTGTACGACTGTTTTAAATATCTTCTAAAAAAAAAATTCATTTCTAGCAACACCAAACGTCGAAAACAAATGTTGAAGTAATGCATGAAACACTTGAAGGTACTGGTGAAATGAAACTGATGATGAAATTTTGCCTGTGTTTGCACAAGTTCTCTAACTTTCAAATTTATTTTCTCTCATTCCCATGGGAAATTGTTTTCAGTGTTATTTCAGGCAACTACCTATGTATTTAGCTTTAAGAAAATGTAAAAATGACTGTAAAATACTTAAAATTATTATGGTACCAGATTTTTGTCCACTAAAACCTGAAATTGCTCGATTTTCTAGTGGATTTCGTCTTAAAAACCATTAATAATTGGTTAGCAGCCTCTGTGTACTGTCAGCATGTTACCTCCTTTGTTGCAAACTCTTTTTTGAAAGATTATGAAAACCCTGCATGGTTCATGTTATTTCTTGTAATTCATCAATGCATACTGTAGTTGCAGTAGAAAGAAGTTCTGTGTCTCTAAAACACAACTCTCCTCCCTCTTCCTTCTAATCCCAAGTTATTCAATGTAGTGTGAGCAGTAATTGATGACTGCAGTAATTGAGTGACTGCAGATAGGAAAATAGCAAGTACTGTTTTCTTTAATGTTTTAGATAACTATTGAACTTGGAGGAACAGTTGTAGCTTCTGTCAAACAATGTACTCACCTTGTTACAAGAAAGGTAAATATTGTCCTCAATCTTTACTATGGTCGGTCAGTTGGTTATAGAGATTACTTCATGGTTGGTGAGCGCATACAATTTTTATGCACTCATTGTGAAGAATCGCAAACTCACTCGTTCACTACAGTCACTCGTTCGTTAGCAATTCTTCACAACGAGTGCATAAAAATCGTATGATCGAACCAACCATGAAGTAATCTGTTTATTTTATAAGTAGTGAGTTTTTGTTTCAAGCAATAAAGGCAACAGACATTAGACGATGAAGTGAGATTTATTTACTCTAAGGTTCTAAAAGTTCAGCATCTTCTTTCAAAATGTGTACAATGAAATGACTATATTCACTCAGAAACGTAAAAGCATTACCATTTTCTTTTTCAAAATTTAGCAAAAGGACAAAAAACTGAAAGAAATTATACAAGTTTGTTTTTTAAAGTCAAGCTTACATGTACTCTTCATCACTGTCCTCCAAAGGCCTCAGTCTCTTCCATCGTGGCAATGCTTCAGTTGTAGCTGTGCTAGATTCCTCTGGTGTGATCTTTACTGACTGGTTAGCTGTGTTTATGTTGATAAAAAATTGCCTCCTCAAATGACACTGAGTTCCGTTGAATAAAGCCATAGATTGCTGGCAGTCAGAAGTGGATGGAGAAGTTGATGGATTAGCTGTTTTGTACAAGGGCATCTTTGCTGTCTTTGGCTATGACCGAAATGATAAACCCATACAAGTATTCATTCAACTTTGTTGCTGGTCTGTCTTTAACATTTGTAATTTCACTCTTAGTTTCTAAAAAGGCTTGTAAAAGTTTATATCTCATTGCATTTTTTGCAAGGTGACTTTGCTGTCTTGTTCAGCAATGAAATTGACAACCAAACCAGCCTCCACAAACCTTTTTTCCGACATTTTGAAAATAAAAGGCCGGCCTGGCGGGTGGCTTACAAGTTTTTGCACCAAGGATGATGTAGTTTCTTGAATGATCACTTTTCACAGGTGAAAAACACTGTTTGCACAATCAGATGCCTCAATTGATGATTTTTCACATTGAAATTTCATCATTCACATCACTGATTGGCTGTGACTAAAACAAAACAATTTTTTATCACCGTCATTTCCGTGAGTAAATCTCAGTGATTATAAAATTGTAATAAACTGTAGAAAGTTCTAATCAATAGAGTGCTGTACCAGTGTCGCAAAGGTCGTGGGTTAGAATTCCATACTAGCCTGAATTTTTCTCAGGCTTTTTTTTTCACTACTGCTTAAGTAGTGCTCACAACTGCGATGATCATTCACATATTTATTCATTTATCTGCAGTTGAAATATATGATGTTTATTTATTCATAGTCTTAAAAAAAGTGTGGCACACACTGATCATTAAGAGTAGGTAATGTGGTGCCTGGTCTTGTGGTCTGTTCTACTGTTCTGAACCATCAGTAAAATTGCCAAGTTTTCCTTGGCAATGGGTACCATTTCCTGGTTATTGGATATTGGCATTTAGTATAAATCTACAAGTGTTCTATCACGAATGCCATTCTCTGATTGGCTACGCTACTTGCTATCTATTCAGTGATACTGTAGATAGTGACTAGCTGTTGTCAACAAAATGGCGGCCACTTTTTCGCGTTTTCGAAGTGTCTGCAAGGAGGATTTGGATAATTTACTAAAACAGTTAGATTATTTGTGAGCTTATAATCTACAGTAATTGTTAAATATCATTGTATTTTTTATTTTTCAGATAATCCGTACTGTGAAGTTCCTGTGCGCTATCTCTGTTGCACAATTTGTAGTGACACCAGACTGGATAGACAAGAGTCACCAGGAAAAAAGTTTTTTAGGTGACCAACAATTTTTCATAATTGATGGTTCTTTTGCATGACTTTGTTTCAGAGATTTTACCTTTTAAAAATTTAGTTAACATGTCATGCTCACACAGATATTTTTCAAACTCCCAGAGAGTGAAATTTGTGTAATTCTATTTTAAGTAGCATCCACACTGTAGTGATATTCATTGATGATATATCAACTTTTTTTTCTGAGTAAAACATTGTAAAACTGCATTTTTGCATAATTATTATGGGCTTATTTTTTTACCATCATGATCATTATTATCAAAGTTCTAATTATTTTTTATTTCATTTTTATTGAACAGATCCTTCAGAATTTATAGTAAAAGATGCCCATTCTGAGGAACTGTATGACATGGAATTGACTACGTCACTGCAAAGAGCTAGAGTACAACCACTATTAAAGGTACAACTTAATATTAGTTCTTTTGGTCATTAGCATGGATGATCAGCTGCATTGTTGAGGAATTTTCCAGAAAGGCAATTATGTGCATTTTTTGGCAATTAAACAGTTTTGGACTTTGTGTGTACTTCATTTCAGTGGTGACACATGCTGTGTAATTGGTTGCACTGACTGACTCAAATAGTGACATGCCGTAAGAAGTATACTAGAGTGTACCGTAGCACAGCAAACTGTGTACAGGAGACTGTAGAGTCCTTGGTTAAGCTTAACAATATTACTCACAGACTTGAACTAAAATAATACAGTGGCTTGCAACTCCTCTGTGTTCACATTCTGGAAGCTGTATTTGAAGTTTGGCTTTTGTCATTGTGATGAGTTTTATGTTGCTCTATGACATGCACTGTATATCTATTCAAAAATCCCTTCACTTGCATTGTTTCTATCTGGTCTATTCTCTATTGCATTATTAATAACAATTTTTGGCTCATAATAATTGTGTTCTGTCTCTACCAGGGCATCTCAGTGTATGTGACTCAAAATGTTGAGCCCAGTCCATCTTCAATGAAGGAAATCATCCAGTGTGCTGGCGGCCAGGTTACTGTCTTCTGTTGTGCTAAATTAAGCCTCTTTGAAAATTCACATGAAACCTAAGAAGCATGTTGACATCTTTTCATACCCCCAAATCCCCTAATGATAAGGGTGGTGTTTTCTCCCCCACCCCACAACTCTATCTGAGGTAAAAATTAAAAAAAAATTGAAACTTAAAAACAAAATGAAAAAAAAAATTAATTTAAATTTATATTTAAATTTAAATTTAAAACAAAAATTAAAAAAAAAAAAAGACTTATGTGTCAATGCCACATAGCCTGGGGGAAAATCCCATACTAATTTGGGGACACAAAATAAAGGTAAATCTAAGTAAAAGTAGAAATCTTTGTTGTGTTTGCCACAGGACCCCCAGCAGAATTTTGTTCATGAGGCTCTTCAGATGTAATTTAGCAAGTGCTGTATGACGATTTTACTGCCGTAGATCCCATTTATTTGTACTGTAGCTGCACTTGTTAAGACCTTTTCCATTTTAAATGAATTTCTTTTTTTAAGAAACTATGGTGAAATTTCAGCTCCATGGTCACAATCATACTTTTGTACAGGCCAGGTTTTGGTTGCACAGTTAATTTGTAGTTCAAGTCAGATTTTGTTGTTTGTGTCAGGTTTTACCAAGCATTCCATCGCAACAGCACCTGGCAGAATTAAAAAAAAATAACACTGACAAGGTAAGACTACTGCAGCGAATACAGAATAAAAATTAATGATCAAGGTTTATACACGTTTTGAAACCTTTAAAAGTATGCTCTGCCTTTGCGTACAGACTGGTTATGGTGTCAGAAATGAGTTCTGCACTTATTTTGTGATTTCAAGGCGTGGGGTCAGTAAATTAGTGTGTGACCTTTCCCTAAAACTGAACCAACTCAAAACAAAAGAAATCAACCATGCATCAGATCCTACATGTAATCCTTCGGATCCTAGCTTTCTAATGGCAAAATATGTGCGAACTTCATTTCTGACACCAGCCAAAGTAGAGATATTTTAGAATTTAAGGCAAAAAAGCAATATATGTCCCTTTTGCGGAATACCCTTCAATTATATCTGGACTTATAAGAAAAAACTTTGTGTATGATAAAAATTAATTAATACGTGAAGGAAGAACTTTTAAACCCTATGTGTGCTTGATTCACTTCCTCTATTAGCAAGTGGATGACTCGTGGTTGAGGAGTGAAACAGTAAATGTTCTAAATCATAGAAAATCAACAGTATTCAAACACATATTGTGTTCTAATTGGGACACTAGCTGTAATGACTTGAAGTGTAAGGGAAAAACCAAAAAAGCCTGAAAACATCTTGACGCTGACTGTGGAATCGAACCTGAGCCACATATGTGGGAGGTTAATATGTGGTATGCGAACACTGTTAACCCTGTGGGTTTTTGCTTGCAAACCTCCACATATTTGTGTAAAATAGTTGTATTGTTTGTAATGTTAATATCCATTTTGAACAATAAAATTATTTCAGGTGCAAATTCAGAGTAAATAATTGTTCACTCATTTGACAATTCATGTTGTCATTTTAACTGCAGGGAATGCCTGCCTTATTGGTGATAAGCTGTGACAAGGATTTCCAGCTTTGCTCCGAGTTTATTAAGAAAGGATTTGGTAAGCAAGCGGCTATGTTAACTCGATAAGAAAGTACGAAATGCTTTACAGTCGCGTATAAACTTCCGTGTACTGACCGTCCATTGCCAGATTCGCTTGCTAGAGGCCATTACCTTACTTAAAGATTAAAGATTAAAGATGAGTAAGCTTAAAAACAAAGAAATATAAAAATTGTTCAAGGTGAGTTAGTTTGATGGTTTGTGATTACTGATGGAACAAAACCTTGTTCCAGAAAGACACCAGTTGTAAATAGTCGTCAGTAATTTTGCACGTATTTGTTTGTTTGTGTGTTAAAATACAGTACATCATAATTACAGCAATACAATTTTTGGCACCTCCAAATACACTTCGCGCAAAATACATCGAGAACTGGGAAAAATGAACGATTTCGTCGCCTTTTTTGTCTTTCTTGATTTCTTGTCTGTCATTTTATCGATATCCTGGCATTGATTAAATTACTTCGTTGCTTGAATCTTCGAGTCAAGTGCATGTGGAAATAAACTAGGATGAACTGACTTGTTTTTCATCCATCTTTTTGTAAGTATCTGCTCTATAATTGTTCTTATAGATATACACAATGCTGAACTCGTCCTATCTGGTGTCTTGAAGCAGCAGCTGGATCTCGATTTGTATCCTTTGTTCACTTATTTTACCATTAATTATTTTTTAGAACAATTTTGAATCATCCTTTTCATAATTACCCTGTTAGTAATGACAAAGGACGTTGCACTTTTGTGAGATAAGTCAGATTTTTACTCAACTCTCCCAAAGAGATTAATTATGTTAGTATGTTGGAAAGGCAGTATGGAAATTGGCATACTGGCGCGTGGGATCAAACATCGAGGTATAGTTACCGTGACTATGAGCTTGTTCTGTAGATAACGTGCTCTGTTGTAGTATACATTACGCCAGTCATCAATGAAAAATGATGATTATATACGTAAGATGCTGTGGCGTAGCATATCACATGTTGTGTATCTGGGGGCTCAGAGACAAATATGATTCCTTATCACATCCTGAATGAAATGCAGTGCCATTGTTTTAAAAGGAGCCTGGAATTTCGGAAGATATTTGTTAGGCATATACTAGAAAATACATTGTTAATTTGTCATGAAATCTACCTGAAGATTACTCTGCGAGCTGTTGGTTTCTTTCCGTGCCGAACGTGAGGTGGGTATAGAGAGAAACCATGCATCTACTCGCAGGGTACCCGGAGATCAGTTGGCGTGCAGAATGGTTACAGGAATTCCAAATGACTCCCGTCAGTTGCAAAATAAAACGTTGAACTACATTGAACCTGTGCTATTGCTATTGTTTTCTTAACACTATTCAGATACAAACTCTGAAAGTATGGAGCCTCGCATCCAAGGCGGCTCGGCTTTTTGCAGATATTACAGCGAAACAAAGAAAGGAATACGTACATTCCAAGCTAGTAGGGAAAACTCTCACCTGAAAGAGGGTGACTGAACTATTTAGCAGTGTACAAAATATCTTATGTTTTGCCCACTTCCAACAGTTTTGACAGACAGAATTATTTAGGGTTTATATAAAATGGGTTACCTTTTCAACTATTATTTTATTAAGATAGCAAAGTTTGCATTAGTTTTGCCTATTTTAGAGTTGTTACCATAAAGTTATCGCTCTTACTCTCGCCGTAGGTATAGTTAAACGTTGTTGAATGAATTGTAAAGTCAGTATAACCGTCGACAATTAAGTGTTGAAAGCAATTCGCACTTGTTTTGTAATGCCTTGCTATGTTTTATCACTGGTGAAAAAAACTCGCGCCCTTGTTTCATCAGCGAAAAGCAAAACCATCCGTGACATGTTCCCGCGCATTTTCCCGCACTTGGCACCGGTTTCATATTTTGGCTGTCAATTCATTTCGCCGGTTACGCCGGTCTGTTGTGATTAGGCTGATTGTTGGCTATGGTTTTGGTGTAACAACATCCAATAGAAAACCGCTTTAAGGCAGCAGCCATGTACAACAAGTCAGTGCAATTCAACGGTATCACTCCCAACCTTCCCATCGTGCGTTGAGATTGTTTTTAGCGCTTGAAAATTAGTACGAATTTTGCAACCGTTTGACTATCATAACTATTTTACAATAATATTTTATTATTTGTAATTTGGTCATGAATTATAATTAATAAAAATTTTTAAAAAGCTTTAAAAACGCTGTCAAGAGGGGGGACATTAGGAAGCTATTTCAAAACCATTCAAGTCTGTGCATATCTCGCATTGATTACGCTGGCCTCGCTGGCTACTGTATTTTTTTATGGCATGGTATAAAATAGTTATGCAACCCTTTCTCGTGGTATACCGGGGAATAATCCACTCGTCACGTGTATTTTCTTGGTATACACACTCGCCTAAAGGCTCGTGTTTAAACCAAGAAAAATACAAGTGACTTTTGGGATATTCGACGGTAATACCACTCGAAAGCGTTGCATAACTAGTATATATTATCTTGGTTTGTTTGGATGTTTTATTATGCTTAGTATTGTATATTTTTGTTTTCGTAGTCTTTTTAAGTTTTACCACTGTTTTCGCCATTGACAATGATCCACATTTTATCTGTCTTTAGTTATGATCACATCTAGTACCAAGGTTTTTTCAAAACTTGAAACCTTAGTCACATCCAGTAACACTTTTGAGAAACTGTATACCTTCTTTGAAACTATTATAGAAATTGGGATTCTAAGAATGTCGCTAGTTTCAGATTGTTTCTTTTGTTTTCATCCGTTATTTATTATTGGTTGTTTTAAGTACTCCCTCAATATGACCCAATAGGGTAGGCCATACTAGTTGGACATAGTAAAAGCGTTATATTTTAGTGTCAGAAATCCTAGTAGAGTCTAAATGACATTTACATATTGCCTCAGTTTAATGGTATACATGCACCATGCCTATTCCTTTCTCTTTCAGTTTGAACTGTATATGACTGTCATTCACTTTGCATTTTATGTTTAGGATTCGTTTTAAACTCAAGTTTTTATAGTTAGCCGAATTGTAGGTAGAATTTAAGGCTTTTGACTTTGGTACATAATAAACGTATGAGAGAGAATTTATATAGAAACGAAAATGCAAAGGATGATGCGTGTTGTCATAGATTCCATTTGGCAGTGCGTGTGTACTCAGATAACGAAGGAATAACGTCAAAACGCAGTTAGAACAAAGGTGTACGCTACGAGCCGCAGACGAGTAGCGTGACTGTTCTTACCACGTTTTGACGTCTTGCGTACGTTATCAGAGTACACACATACTGCCAAATGAAATCTATTTGTTTTATATATTAGTTTGTTTGTTTACTGTTGTTTTTGAATTTCTGTGGCTGATGACGTAGTTCGTGCGTCTATACCTCAATCGCAAATTCCCCTGAACCAATCAAAACGCGACGACTACACCGTGCGTTGTATAAATAGTTATCGTGATGATCATTAAAAAAGGCCGGAGAGAGACTAAAGACGCTGTTACACTGTGCAATGTTTCATGCAACTTGTGTCGCAACGCCATTGCGAGACAAGTTTCACGAAACATTGTACCAAGTGTAACAGCCTGCAACGGCCAAAATCGTTGCGAGACAAGTTGCAGCTCGTGCAATTTAGTTGTCTTGCAACGATTTCGGCCGTTGCAGGGTATGTTACACTTGGTACAATGTTTCGTGCAACTTGCCTCGCAATGGCGTTGCGACACAAGTTGCACGAAACATTGCACAGTGTAACAGCGCCTTTTTTGTGTGTTTCAGAGATTTATTAGCGGAGCTCCGACGGCCCGAAGGGCCGTCAAGCGGAGCACCATACCTATAGAAACCCGTCAACTGCTTTTCTCATGGTAAAAATGGCTAGCGGTATTGCTCGTGGGCGCGTACGCACGACGACGACGACGACGACGACGACGGAGTCGCCCAATAATTAATAATATCCTAATAATAATCATAATAATCCAACATGGCGGCCATACTCCACCTGGCCCAGCTGACCAGCTACTTTACAGCGTACATCTTTGATACTGGACATCCATCTTATAGCCAATTGACACCTGTCAAAACAAGGTATCCGCTGACCAGTGTAACGTGACCATATCGCGGGCTCAAGTTAAGACCTCATCGAGGTCAGCTGTTTTTTTTGAAGTTGACCGCTGACCAGGTACTTGCTTTCGATTGGATCGTAGGCTCAAGCCAAGTGTGGGACACCCAAACCAAATCGAGGCCGTTAAAATTTTTCGCGCGCTTTCTGCGGCTGGTAATTTCACATTCAGTTGGTTTCTTTATTTTGAGCAAAACAACTTCATCTTCTTCGATCGAAGTTTGTCTTTCGCGTAAAAAGCATAAAGATCAAGAACTTGTCAAAAGATACTCCGGAAGGTGAATTTTCAAGTGATGAAAGGAAGGACGGAAGATTTTTCTCAGGAAAACTTGGATCGATTGTGCGGTTGAAAACAGTATAATTCAACGCTTCAAGGGCTTTCACTTCACCGCGGCATCTTGCATCTCACCAAGAAAAGTCACTTAACAGTTCACCGGTATTAATGGGAGGAATGAGTAGCTCAAACTCTGTGGAAGAAGCTCTTTCTTTGGACAAACCGTTTGCTATTTTTGCGGATGCTTGTTCTTACTTTACTGAAGCTTACGCATTTTCAAGTGGTAGAAACCTCTACAACACAGGACAGTGAGGTAAATTAAATAAATAGAAGCTTAACATTTGGTTTAATCGTTGTTACTTTTGTTCAGGAATGAAACTTGTATTTTTCTCTCGAATGCATATAAATAACAATCATCTGTACTCGTTTTGGACGCAAAGAAGTAGTTGAATTGTTTGTTTGTTTTGTTACGTTTTCTTTGCAAGCGAACGAGTGTTTTTACTCGGCTTGGCTGACTGTTTTTCGACCTTGGTTCCTCACAGTAGCATTAAGAAACTTTTGCCCTTATCTTATCAACACGTAATCGCAATGAGTCCTCGTAAAATTAAGCATTAAAGGGGGAGACTCGAGCTCGAGTAAAAATAAAAAATCCGATCAAATGCATGTGCATGTGCACTTCTCAAAATCTGACATTAAGTTGTCAAAATGCTGCCAAAACAGTCAAAACCCAGCGCGCTTCACTTCGTCAAGTCTTTAAGAGATCTTCGTCGAAAGCAGCCTGTAAACAGCAATTAAGTTTCGCCGTCTTTAAACATGTCGTTTGTTTGAACCGGTAAGAATCAGCGTTTGGATGTTAAAAACAGCGAAATGGGTTGACTGGCTGGCTGGTTTTGATAAATTTTAAAGTGGACGGGTCTGCGAGAGAAATGCTCGTTTGGTTTGGCAAGCGCTTTCTTCGTTATCTGGATGATGTTTTGCCACTGAGAATCATTCGTGTAATTGAAGAAGGTTCTTCGGAAGACATGGGAAGTAACAGTAAAACCATCAAAGCACTTACGTGTTTTGTGTAAGCCAAGGAAAGATTTTGTGGGAAATGGCTCTATTATTCAGCTCTGTCGCATTCCGAGTGATTGCTGTCTCAGTGATTCCTGTTGACTGCTCTAAACGATCAGGTACGGACCTCTTTTTTGTCTTTTCTACGGACATTTATGTCAAATCTGCTGAGGAAATTTTCTAGCTTAATACAAGATAGTTTTGTTACCTGTCCAATTTCTGCACCTTCTCCAAGAATCTTCGAAGAAATATTATTCATATTGTGCTTTGTTTTCTTGTAATAAGTCTTAAGTTGTTGTTATATTGTTTCTGAACCGCGGTCAATTCCTGTTGACTGCTGTAAACGAAGAGTTTGTACCCTTTATTTTTTTTTTCTAGGGGCATTTATGTCAAAATAAATACCGATTTTCCTAGCTTTATCATTACAAGCTATTTTAATTACTACCAAGTCTTGTTTAATTTCTCCACCTTCTCCTTCTTCGAGCAAACACTCGCCGGCATCGTACTTTGTTCGCTTGCAGTGTTTTTGTTTTGTTTTGTTTTGTTTTTTTTATCCGCTTTGAATCCCTTTACGCTTTCATCTCAAAGTAGTTAGACTCAAGAATTTCCGTCTTTTTTTTTTCTTTTTTGCAAACGTTTACTATCGAAAACTCTTCGTTTTCCCTGCTGCTGCTCAATTGTTTTGGACACAAATTAAACTGGCCCAAATAAACTCTTGCGAAGTTGCTCGGTGAGAGTGTGCAGCTCCGATTCTAGGCTTGGCATGGCTAAATATATATATGGCCTTCAGCTTTTCTTTTTTTAATCGCTATATAACAGACTGGAATGGTGTTCCATCGAACATCATGCACGCACCTTCTTTAAGCAGTTTTAAGTCCTATCTATTACATTATTAGTGTCAATTTTAAATCAGATGTAGCTTGTGAGTGACAAGTATGTAATTTAATTTGGTTTGCTTTTGATTACTTCATGATTTTTAGTCTCAATCTCAAATCAGGGGTGACTTGTAAGAGACAAGTATTTGATTTAATTTGATTAGGTTAGCTTTGGGCCACGTTTAAATTTCACCTCTTAGTTTTTAGAATGTGTAATATTAGATAATATTCTTTGTATGGGAATTTAGTTTCTCCCAATTATTCTCCAGTCATGCACTTTTTTGTTTTGTATCAACTTAGTTGTATTCACATGACAAAGTATTATTAAACTTAAAACTTAAAATTAAACTTAAAGTAAGCTCTTTCTCATCAATGTACACATCCTTTGGACTTCCTCCTCCTGCATACAGTCTTTCAATTAATTTTATTAGTAGCTGGTCACACCTCGCTTGTGGGATGTTTGGATGACATTTGGCATTAATGTTTAATGGAATCTCTGATGTTTGATGAAGTATGTTAAGATCAAGTTAAGATGGCTAACGGATTTCCAGCACTTTTGCTTTGATGAATCACCTTGATAGTGGCATCAACCAAATGCCCAATATATTATAATCAAGTTGTTTGGTCTTGCACTTAACTGGCCAGAAGAGCAGCTGGATTTCTTTTTGAAAACACTGTAGGTGCATTGAGTGATGAGCTTAATGTTAGCAAGCAGTTTTTTTTTTGTGATAGTAAGGTCAAGAAGTAATTGATCAAAAAAAATATCTTGGTCTTAATTCATGGCATCTAAATATTTTTATTGATTTCCATGTATCTTTCTTTCGTAATTTTTGTGAGGCATACATATATCCAGAGGATACACAATTTCCGATTTCTGACTGTCTCATGGGAGGCTGTGGATAATTGAAATTTCATTCATTATGAAGTGATGATCTGAATCACTATATATCTGATGTGATACTGATTCCAAGGAGCAATCACCAGGCTTCTCCACCAATTTCTAGTGGCTCTAAACCATACCTAAGTAGCTAAGTATGTAACTAAGTTGCCTACAGTTGAACGGGGAAACAGACCTGTCCTTAGGTATTGCTCTAAGATGTTAAGAAATGTTTTGTTTTAAAAATTTATAGATGAAAACTAGCTTTGCAGGTTCTTTTTTACACAAGGTATTAAAGATTATTTAAAAAAACCTACCTCAATATTTTTATTTTGCTTTTTTAACATCTCCAAACTCAGTTTGGAAAGGAATTTTTATTACCTTACTCAATAGAACGCTTGTTTTTAGGAGGGGTGGGGGTCCAAATTCGTAAAAGGGGATTCATATCTGCTAGCAGTTCTGGACTAGGGGGTCCAAATCTGATCCACAAGCAGATCTGGACTGGAGGGTGCAAATCCACGTGGGGTCCAAATCCACTGTGCCACTGGCTCAGATCACCTTTCCATACTATTTTCTACAGCATTGGGTCTGTAGTTTGAGTGAGGTCAGATGGGTGATATGACAAGCAGACTACATGTAAATGCCAGTAGAAAAAGAATGCTTTTGGAGCTCCGCTTTTAGGCTTGGCTAAATATATATATTAAGCTGTTCTGAAAGAGATTTGCCTACGTCTTTGTAATGTTCACAATCCGAATTAAACTAACGCTTGTGAATTGAGCTCCCTGTATATAGATGACGATGATTATGATTGTTGTTGTTATTGCGTTCGACGTAAGAACGCATCTTAACCTTGGTTGCCCTGTGATACTAAGTAGTGAGATTTTTCGTCGTTCGTGTACCATTTCTGCGCCATCTTAAATTACGTCGTAAATGATAATCGTGAGCTCAGCCTCGCCCTGTTTATTTTTGCGTGGTCTAGTGATTTTCGACGTTAGACTCCACAGGCGAACTTAGCTAATTTGGGCCGTCCTAAACTGTAAAGTACGGTTCATGTTAAGTACAGCGTTTGCCACGGGCATCGCATGACGAAACTGTTTTTTAAAACTGATTTTCTAGTGAAATAAACTACGGTAAGCAGCCAGACCCCGTCACGTTCGCGCCAGCGCGTGACGAGCAAAGATTATAATCAAAAGCTTCCCGTAGAATCAAGTACTGCATTTATTTTGTACAGCATAGCGGCAAAGTTAACCAACGTTGGCGTCGTTTAGTACATAATTTTCCCTTGCTTTTCAAGGAAAAAATAAGGTGCCCTAGTAGAACATACCGGTAAGTGCTTTTGTGACATTCGATGCTGAACACATCTTGAATCGAACCTCGGGGGATACTCCCTTATATGGGCCCTATTGGTATGTGCGGCCTCAGGGGTATGGTTTTTTAGCCGTTTTGGTCTGAAATAGGGTATCAATGTTGACCATTTTAGTCTGAAATAGGGTATGGTGTGCGCACTCTAGTCTTAAATTGGGTATGTTTTTTAGAAGAAGCTCAGTACTTCATTAGGCGAAAAAACCATCAACGAGAGCCCTTCTAAAATTATGTTTACGCCAACCATGTACGTGAAATCGGTCTGAAATAGGGTATCCAATTTTTGGTCATAGGGTTTCAGGAAGCAAGTTCAAGTCAAGTCAAGTTTCAAGTTTATTAAGAAAAATTGAGAAAATACAAAATAGGATGTACCACTGCTCGCAGTTAGCTATAGCTATTCGAGGCGAGCAGTGGCTTGACACTAAGTAGAATAATTACATTAACAATACAATTAAAATACTGAGTAGAATTAATTATTATCGTACAATACATTAAAATAAGCTGAATACTGAATACAAAGTGAATAATTACAATTACAATACAATTAAAATACTGAGTAAAAAAAAAACTGTAATCGATTTCATTGCTATCACGCCAGACTACCACAGCAATGGATACTCGAACGCATTCCTGATCTACGATTACAACTAGTTGTTAGTGTCAATGGTGTTAAGTTCATCCTTTGCCTAATGACAGCACTTTTTGCACTGCTACATTGACTAACCATGTCTTTATTTCTTAAACAACAGTAAATCAGTCACAAGCAATCAACCTTTGCTTAATTGATCACTTAAAGTCACTTCTAACGTGCACTATAATAGGCTTAGCTACTTATAAGCAGAGCTTCTTTACAAGAAGTGATTCCGAGTTGTTTTGTTTCATACCTAAAGCAATTTAAAACTACACTGCCTATGTTGATTTTTTCTTCAAATCACCCTATTTCCAAAAAAGATAAAAAATAAGGTCAACAGGACCTGTTTACTTCTTCTATCATGATATGATTGTTACTCACGGCCAAACAATTTTTTCCACCAAGGTCGGTTAGCCCGTTTCAGTTCTAAAGTTAAAGCTTTAAACATATCCCTTAAATCTTGCATTTGCGTTTCCCCCCGCACTGTCTCCTCTTTGATGTTCTCAAGTTCACTCTTCAAGCTTCGAATCTGTTCGTTCATTCCGGCCTTTTCCATGTCATTGATCTTTTGCTGGAGAATCGCTTCCTTCATTTGAAACTCTTTGAGTTTATCTTCAAGCTCCTTGGTCTTCTTTCTCTCTATTTCCCTCAACTGGTACCATAAAGAAAAGCAAAAACGTAGAGGACCTTTGGAAAAGAGCATGCTACACAACACACAACAAACTTTGAACACAATATAAGGAAGCTCGCACCATCTTTTTTTTTTTTTTTTTAGCTTTGGGTGTACCTATTGAAATCAAAATTTCCTATGGAACACAAGCTTCGATTTCCTTGACACTACCACATCTCTTGGACGTATGATCAAAGGTTGTTCTCTTATTGGTTTCCAAGCAACAGCTGTTACTATAGCGACGATAACGCGCGGTAGGTCCTTTTGAACAAGGCCAATTATCTCGAAATCCAGTCAGACACTTCACAACGAAACTTAAAGAGTGTAAACTACTCAATTCCGGCTACTTCTAGACCAAATTAGAAAACAATCTTTAAGTAATACATAAAATATGAGCGGGAGACGTTTATGGGCAGTTAAAACGGCGAGCCGCAGGCGAGCCGTTTTAAAGTCCATAAAGGTCTCACGCGAATATTTTATGTTACTTGTAAAATGAAACCGAGACAATAGTTTGTGTTTGTCATGTTAATCGCGCGGGCGTGGAGTTGTCTCTAAGGAGTTTGGAAATATTCAGCATTGAATTTAGCAATTCATTTACATTTAGCTCTTGTAGTAGAAACATGGCTGGTCGGTTTCGTTCTCCGAAGAGTAAAGAAGAAGAGACCAGTCCAGTGTCGGAACCCACTCCGAAAACAACACAATACAACACAAAATGGGGAAGAAAAGTCTTCGAGGAATGACAGTAGCGACTGCAAAATACGTGTGCACAGTTAGAAGTTGTTGGAGTGGCCGAGATGAAGTGCGAAGATGTTGAAGATCTGACCGTTCCACTAGAGCACATGTCGCCAAATACGCTAAACGTTTGGTTGAGCAAGTTCGTTTGTGAAGTTGCAAAATAAAATGGAGAGCGCTATCCTCCCAATTCGCTGTATTTATTGGTTTGTGCAATTAACCGTCATTTGAGTCAGACGGGAGTAGAGAATTCGTTAAATGTTCTGAACAAAGCTGACAAGAGGCAAGTAAATTGTTATGTGCTTTGAATGCGTAGTGTGGATGGCCAGTACAAATTTACAGGAGTCGTCTTTATTAAAGTTAAGCATACTAATGAGGCGAGTTAGAAATCTTTATGAATTTTAATTTTACTGATAATTGAAATAATTTGTAATTCATCAACCCCAGCCTTTCCCTGTTACCTTTTCAAACCCTCCCCGTGCTTTCAGAAGGTTGATTTCTATCGGGGTTTACAAATGTAACATGTGACTCATATACTGCAAATTGATTGGTAGTAACTCTTATGAATTATAAATGAATTTTACAAGAGCGTTTTCAAGTAAATTGCAAATAACGCTTTACGGGAAAATATTAAACTTTTACACTTATCTTCTCTGTTCAAGGAATTATCATGATAGCAAAACATTTTAAATTCACATTGAGCCTCCCTAGTAGCTGTGATTGTTAAAAAATTTGAAGTCACAAAGATCGCAATTTGCAAACATTTAGCCCTTTTACTGTAATTATTGAGAATCCGGCGTCACTCGTGAAATTTCGAAATTCTTCATATTTTGCCTGAATAGCACCTATGGTGAGTTATTTTCAAATAATAAAATTCAAAGATCGTGAAGGGCCTGATTTTTTTCTCAAATCGAGTAGCCTGCGTAACAGGCGTAGAAAGGGGAAGAAGTGGAGGAGGGAGGGTGAGGGGAAAAAGGAGGAGGGGATCCCCCGCAATAAAACAAAACCCTGAGTCGGCCTTAATTCTGATTGCTTTGTTTTCGACCTCGTTTTCGACCGAGGGTTACTCGTTTTCGACCTAAGTGCTTCGTTTTCGACCCAGGGTGCTTCGTTTTCGACCTAGGGTGCTTCGTGCTTCGGTCTTCGTTTTCGATTGCTTCGTTTTCGATGCTACCGCTGTTGGATAACCGCTATTGGAATAAACCTACTAGAATTCTATCCCGAATGCCGCTCTCTGATTGGCTACGCTACTCAATATCTGTTTTGTGATAGATAGTAAGTAGCGGTTGTCAGCAAAATGGCGGCCTCTTCTTCGCGTTTTCTAAGTGTCTGTGGGAGGACTTAAATAATTTACTTGTTTAGTTTTTA
Organism: Pachyseris speciosa; assembly: GCA_016490735.1. Classification (NCBI taxonomy): domain Eukaryota; kingdom Metazoa; phylum Cnidaria; class Anthozoa; order Scleractinia; family Pachyseridae; genus Pachyseris; species Pachyseris speciosa. Next base: position 452,527 of record JAEMWC010000611.1, on the reverse strand, counting down.
ACGACTAGTAGATTTGTACTAAAACAATTAGATTATTCGCTCTCGATTTCTATGCGTAATAGCTGATTCGGGCTGCGCCCTCATCAGCTATCACGCGATAGAAATCTCGAGCTCATAATCTAAGCTAATTGTTAAATATTTTCACTTCAGCTTTGCAACAGCGTTTGAGTCGAAAAGCTGAAATAAAAAGACTATAAAAATAAATGCCTTGTACACATGTCCAGTAAAGGAAACCAAGTTATGAAGAGATGCATAATAATCAGGTGTTCAATCGAATGTCATCCGATTTTACATGGAGATCGCTAGTTGCTCTTACGTTGTTTAGGGAAACTGTGACAAATTCCATGAAGATCCAGCGATTTGAAATTTTTTCACTGTGACTCCAGTGACTCTAATTGATGTTGTGCTTATCTTTCTGTACCAAGCAAACGCAGGAGCCCATCACTAGGAGCGTACAACTCCCATACTAAGCCAAGTCACGGCATTTTCACAGACTATCTTTTTTCGTGAAAAAGGGCAACGAGGACGGCAACAGTAACGAGAGTGCCACAAAACAATAGATTTAATGAGCGAAAACAAAGGCTCTGCAGGTGCAGATACTTGTGGCACGTGCAGCGACTTGTGACTAGTCATCGGGACTCCTGTGGGAGTCTGATATTGGCGAGAATTTCAATCTAAAAATAAATTGGTCTGTGAAAACGCCGTGACAGGAATATAGGGTAGTTGTACGCTCCTGGTGAATGTTTCGATTTACCTGTCTGGCTTGTACTTCTTTGCCCGCAATTCTCTTTGCATAATTTTGGTACCAGGGGGAGGGGTGGTGGACTGGCAAAGTCAATGGGGTAAGGGCTTCTGGTGGAATGAAAGATAGCCCTGTAAATGAACCGTGGAGTTATAGTAAAAGGTATTCTTGGTTTTCACATGATGTCATCAAAAGCTAAAACTCAAAAGTAAACAGACTTTTGCATTTTTAGCTTCATCACGCAAAAGACATTTTAGAAATGTACCTGCTGCCATGTTTTCAGCTCGGTAGCGTACTTTGTTTTAAAATAGAGCAATTTGAATTTGATAGTTTTTCACGGGTCGGTACAAAACGTGGACCCCCCTTCTGGACCCCCATCTGGACCCCCTTCTGGACCCCCTTCTGGACCCCCTCCTGGACCCCTCGATTTTTCTGTTGAAAAATAATGAAATGATATTTAACAGTCTTCGCTTTGGATTTCAACTTCGGCCGGTTCGTTGATAGTTACAGACAGTATTACAGTAATCGCGAACATTACCACAGCCAGTTGCCATTTTCATCCCGAGAAAGACTTTGCTTTGAATTTCGCTGAATTTGCGTTGCTGACTTTTGTTGTTGTTACCAAATACTTTAGAATTTTCTCGCAAAGGTTAGATAAACGTTAAATATGCAAATTACTATTCAGCTTTCAACTGGCTTTCGGAGAATGTGAAAATTATTATCGGTGGCAGATTTATGTCACGTGCTAGGCAACCAGAGTGATCATATTTCATTCCATCATCATTCAGCGGCTTTCGACTTTATTTTGCCAGCGTGGAAGAAAACATTGCTCACCTTTTTGCTGCAGTGATAACATTAACTAGCAGTGCTTATTCTAATCCAAACAGAAAAAAAAAAGATAGTTTTTGAGCTCGGTTCACATTCTTCGAAACCCAGTTGAAAGCCGAACAGTAATTTGCATATTTAACGTTTATCCTTTACGAGAAAATTCTAAAGTATTTGGTATAAACAACAACAAAAGTCAGCAACGCAAATTCAGCGAAATTCAAAGCAAGTCTTTCTCGGGATGAAAATGGCAACTGGCTGTGGTAATGTTCGCGATTACTGTAATACTGTCTGTAACTATCAACGAACCGGCCGAAGTTGAAATCCAAAGCGAAGACTGTTAAATATCATTTTATTATTTTTCAACAGAAAAATCGAGGGGTCCAGAAGGGGGTCCAGAAGGGGTCCAGATGGGGGTCCAGAAGGGGGTCCAGAAGGGGGTCCAGAAGCGGGCTCCACGTTTTGTACCGACCCGTTTTTCACACTGTGTGACATAACAGATGTCTACCCACAAGCATATCACGTACATGAAAACAAATTGACAAATTCAGATAGGTATAAGAAGCTTGTCCCGCAAATAGCCGCAAAGCTAGTCGAGGCGGGACAAGACGAGCACGAGAACATATCAGAAAAGACAAATAACAATGAATTACAAACGTGCAAGAAAAACGGAAAACTTAGCTTTACATAATAATGCGGGTTTGATTAAGCTATGCAGAAAACATCGATTTACCGTGTGTTTTTGAGGTTTTAAAAGCCAATATGACAAGAGAACCGTCTATGTGAAAGTTTGCAGGTTCCACAGAGCCAACAAAGCCTTCGAGATAGCCAAAATAAGTTCCAGATGTTTTACACTCGGTTCCGGCCGCCATGTTGGAGCTCATCAAGATGGGCTCCATCATGGCGTTTCCATACTAAACCCAGTAAGTTTGAATGGTACGTTTTGACGAATAACTCGAGTACGGGACGTCGCACAGCCCTGAAGCTTGGGCATATTAGGGAGTTTAAGCAAATCGCTACGGCGGGCGATACTACGGCTGTCGTGGCCGAGGAGGTCTCGGCTGAGTACGTTGCCGTAGCCCTTCAAAGTTTAAGTTTAAACAGCGCGAAATCAAAGACAGTACGGCTGTGAAGTTTACGTTCGAGTTAGAACGAGTGTGAAGTTCGTTCTTACAGTGTTTACCAGTTCACTTTGGAGAATAAATTCCTTCAAAGGAGCAAGGAATTTCACTTTATTTTGTTATGGCGAGGGTTTCTGCGGAGGCGTTGAAAAACGTCTCGCATTGATATTCTCAAATAGGATTAGAACTGATTTCGCAGTCTAGAACAGCAACGTGGAAGAAAAAATAAAAGGCTTAAAATTATAATTTTGATATTCACAACCCCTACTGGTTCAATACTATATTAAACAGAGGCCAAGACTCCCGGTATGATCTATGAGACCAATAATTACAAAATTACTGACAAATCGTGTGGAAACGATTATTTATTTACATTCACCTGCGAGTGAAATGAATCAAGACACGTCAATCACGTTGTAATAGAGTGTAATTATTTTGAAGTAAAATACACATCGATTAACCATCCGAACATCCTTGCAAATCTTACTACATGCTAAGGGTGTCTGAAATAAGCATTTAAAATTCTGGAAATAGAGTAAAACACAGCTTTTGACATAAAAATACAACAACGAAATTGTACTAATGAAATCCTCTTGCCATTTGCCGCCGCCATTTCACTGCATAAAACAACTGCTGAAAATAAACGCAGATTTGTTGGGTTGAAAGAAGGAAGGTACATAAATGTTCATTCTGAATGAAATAAGAAGGTTTTTCAGTACGATTAAACAGTTAAAAAATCAAAGAAGCCTGTTGAAAAGTAGAAAGAAGCGATTTAAAACTCACGTACCAGAGACTACGTGAAACCTCTTCTCCCGACGTAGTAGGATTTACCGCTACGGGACAATCTCGACCCCAGAGCTCTTCCCTTTTGCGCATGTCTAACGGGCGTAACGGCGGAAAGAGCTTTGGGGAACTCTACGCAAGCTCCAGTTCTGATTGGTTATCAGTTGAAATAATGGTTGTTTACCATTTAGAAAAAAGTTCCGGAAATTTCGGTTGGGAATTTTCGTTCGGAAGGAATGGTACGTTTTGTTTACCATTTGCCTAAAATTTCCGGATTATCACGTCGCGTTCGCTGATTGGATAGATTACGCTCGGGCAAAAGCCAAGAGGACTGAAACCAGTGCGAAACAGAGAAATTTCTAAATGGTAAACGAATTTCCATCGGGAACGTCCCAACCGGGAAAACAGGACTACCTTTTCAGAACTCCGGTTTGTCCCGGGAATTTTCCAGTGGGACGAACAAAAAAAACGTTTACCCTTTACATTCCAACTGGAATTTCCGGGAATTTGTGGTAAATGGTAAACAGCCAATGAAATTGCTTCTGGTTGGCCAACTCGGTACGCGCGAAATACTGAACGGTTACTCTTGTTAAGCGAACTAGCTTCGAAAAAATTTCACAAAACAGACATGAGTGAAACGTCCTACCTTGAACAAACAACAGCTTCGATATAAGTGATTTCTGCTCTACCTTTACTGCGATTTTCATAATTATACAGAATTTCATTTTTAAGCGCCAACCGCCAAACCGCGTTTTGGCTTTCATCAATCAAACTTTCCGCACACACTCCGGGACGAAAAAGGCCATTTCCATTGAAAAGTATTAAAGAACCATGTGCACTAAATACGGGGTTTAGACTCATAAATCCCGTATTCTTTATGCACCAGTCATCGGCTTCCCCGTGGGGTCTAGCCCGGGCTAACCAGGGTAAAATCAGTCAAGCAAACTTAAGGAATTTCCCCGGGGGGGTGGGGAATCTCTCAAGACAAAATCCCTTGCGTGAGGTGTTTCTCAGCTGAAAATACCAGTGACATCCTTTTCAAACTTGTGAATACCCCCACCCCCTAATCATTGATCGTAAAACAATGTCAAGATTTTCCCCTCCCTCGGGCAAAGAATCCCATTCATCCCCATGTATTCCCCCACATATCTCCCTTGTTGGCCCGGGGTTCGACCCCACGGGGATGCCGATGACGTGCATTATCTCTAATAATAGTGCAAAGGAATGAGATGAAAGACGATGGTCCAGTTCAACAAGTATAAATTATTATTTATTGATGTAATTTTCGACGCCGTCGGCCTTCAGTGTTTTGTGTGTCCACCACTTAGGAAGAAACGAAAAGGGTCGTTTCAGAGCCACAAACTCAGTTCCCCTGCTTTTATTTCCAAGTACCGTGCTACTTCTCACTATAAAAACAAATGAAAATATAAAATCGATCAAACACACCAAACTCCAGAAAACCACGTAAGTCAAGATTCGGAGAATTGTCTAACCTGAGTCGGAAAGTTGCGATGAATAGGTCCTCAAATAACTGAAACTATCCGATTGATTATCCTGAGAAACGTCAAGGAAATCAACGGACTCAGCCGCCACGCTTCTGATGCTTGAAACTGCTTTGGGCCATAAAGCATCGATCATCGCCTCTCGGTTGCAGTCGGAAGCCGCTGGAAATTTGATGGATGTCGGGCAGCGAGAACCACAAATGTCGGCTGAGATTTGAACTTCAGAGTTCGCGTGTTATTGAAAGGCCCAGCAAGCGAAAATTAGAGTCTTTACCACCTTTTGCTAAGGCATACTGTATGGACTATTTCAAACAGCGACACTCTTTTAGATTTTGATTAGTCGAGCATGCGCTTTGAAGTCTATATAGCCAGAAATATGGCGTTTCCGAAAGCCTTCGAGGCGCGAAGCCCGAGAAGAGCTCTAGGGTCGATAATGCGCTACGGGACCGCTACGGCTGAAGGCGAATGCTTGCCATGCGCAGTAGTCCATATCTTTAGAAAATTACTTCCGGTTGCCGTACTGAAGCCCGCCGCACCGTTTTGCTTAAACTCCCTAATTGCTTATTTATTACTCTTCTACAAGATCTCAATTTCTTGACTTTATCTATTGAATGGTTGACGATTTTCAACCTCGTTCCTAGGGTCTCTCTCTCTCTCTCTGCCTCCCTTGTCGTTGAGGAGAAAGACCCTGGTTGCGGCTGGTCACGAGGCCTAAGATGACAATCTTCACCGCACCGGGGGTAGTAAGTTTTGTTATGGTGATATTTAATTGCACTGTCACCCCTCCCTTGCAAATGGCTCCCAGATTTTGGGAGCCACGTGACCAGCCGCAACCAGGGTCTTTTTCCTCAACGACAAGGGAGGAAGAGAGAGAGAGACCTGGGAACGAGGTTGGACGATTTTATTTTTTACTTGCGTGACGTGCACTAGTCTGCGAGCAAATTAGAAATGTATGTTACCTTGTGACGAACTTTATCATTTGGCCAGGCCACCGGAAGATAACTACACTCGGATGTAGTCGCCAAAGAAATACGGCGAGCACACGCGGCTCCGATGGCGAGAGACTGTGAACAACTCACTGCTACGGAATTTCTAACTCCCCAGCAAGTTTCGTCTTATTTTACAGTTTTCACTGCGAAACTGCGAAAGTAACTGCTGGTGAGGAAAGTTGCTCCTGCAGTAGAGGAACAAGTGAATTTCTCTGCGGCAAATGACTGTGCTTTCCTGTACATCAGCCACCCGGCAGCTGTAGATCCGGTTCGCGCTACGCTCTTTGGTGAAAAGCAAGGAAGGTTAGAAAACTGTGGGAGGAACTACTTCTGGGGCTATATGCCGAGCCCAACGGTTCGAAAGAAAGAGTCGTAAATAGCCTTCCCGCAAGAACTAATAGTCCTCCTTGCACGTTTACATAAAAGGCCCTTATATTAATTACTTGCAAAGACACTGTTACGTTTCCGTTTTTTAAATTCATTGTACAGAAGTTTCTTGCAACCACATGTATTTACAGGGCTATCTTTCATTCCACCAGTAGCCCCTACCCCATTGACTTCGCCAGTCCACCACCCCACCCCTTGGTACCAAAATTATGCAAAGAAAAATGCGGGCAAAGAAGTACGAGCAAGACAGGTAAATCGAAACATTCGGGATTTCAATTGATATTGCATTGCGCATTTCTACCTAACTTGGTTTCCTTTACTAGACATGTGTACTAGGCAATTAAGGTAAGATATTTTTATAGCCTTTTTATTTCAGCTGCTTGACTCGAACAGTGTTGCAAAGTACAAATGAAAATATTATCGGTTATCCAACAGCATTGTTTTTGTGAATCCTTTGGTCAACGTCACGCAATTACATCTGACAAATTTCCCTTTTTAGGCAAAGTACAGCAACGTTTCTGTAACCGAAGATGGTAGCCAAGTAGGAATTCAAGATATCATAACATCATAATTTTACAAAGGTGATAGTTGAAGGAAAGAAGCAGTTTCGAACGAGCGTGAATCAGTTGCCGTGTCAATTAGGGTCGAGTTACATAATTTCATCACCTACTCTGACCTTGTCAAAATTTATGTTGAAGGTTATCACCCTCAGACAGATTGAAAACAGTATTAAAGCTTAGAATTGCACTGTTATCCTTTATAGGCGTTCAGAATAGCGAGTAAAGGTTTTCATGGGCAGACCGTTTAGTTCTTGATGAAGCTCCATCTGGTTCGAAGGTTGATTTCAAGAATGGCGGAAATGCAAAACTTGACTTAACGTTTCTGTCTCTCGACGGAGCACTTTTGTCGGGCACAAAACAACGCACTTTACGAAAATACTAATTTCAAAGTCAAATTATATGTACCAGTGGACTATTTGTGCTGTGGAAGTTAGCTAAAATTAGCTCATATTTTAGTCTCCTTTGCAGCCGTTATTAGAGTCGTCACGTAACACTCCTCCCCACTAAGTACGGCTGCTCACTCGAGCTCTGCATTCCTTTCCCTCTGTTACCGAGAACCAATAAATTGCAAGAAATTCGTGGCAGCTGCGCCAATCATATTTCTCTTTATATTTGCCGCCAAAAACACAACAAGACAAGGGGCGCTTTCCATTGAGCAAAAATAAGCGGTACAAATTTTCGGAATTTTCGCTGGTCGAATGGAAAGCGTCCGATTCTAGGTCACGTGCATCGACATGCTGAAGGTGCTTCCTCCGCTTATTGGTTTTTCCGCTTGTCCATGTGAGCTCACGCCCAGTAGGGAGACTAAAACCGATATCTATCGCGAATGGAACACGAAAATTTCGGTATTTCTGGAAATTCCGGCAAAGAGGGTGCACTCAAAACGTATTCCTAAATTTTCGGAAACTTTTCCCGGAACTTTGCCCGTTCCATTTGATTTAGAACCGGAAATCTCGAAAATTTTGGTTGAATGGAAAGTGCCCAAGGAGGAAATGGAAGCCTGCTCCTTATTGGTCAGATTGAGGGAAAGGAATGCAAAGCTCGAGTGAGCAATCGTTAGTGGACTTGGTGGAAAGGAGCGTTGAGTGACGACCCAAATAACGGCTTCGAAGGAGACTACTAAAAGCGTTTGAACTAAGGTATTCTTAACAGTCAAATATGGTTATATACCAGCAGCTTTTCCAAAATAATTTTGTGCTTTGGAAAGACCAAGGGATGCATTATGGTCTGGCCATGTCGCATTGATAGATGTATCCAGTGATTATCTACACGAGCGATAACAAAATGCATCATTTTACTCTATTTTCGGAAGCGTTAGGCGGTAAAATAGCGTTTTTCATACTTTCTTCGATTTCAGACAAATTCAAGCGCTTCACGATCTTTGAATTCTATTTTCGAAAACAACTCACCATAGGTGTTATTCAGGCAAAATATGAAGAATTTCGAAATTTCACGAGTGACGCCGGATTCTCGATATTTACAGAATTTGGCTCTTAAATGTCTTACAATCACAGCCACCTAGGAGGCTCAATGTAAATTGAAAATGCTTTGCTACCACGATAACTCCTTGAACAGTGTGAAGTTTAACATTTCCTTGTAAAGCCTGAACAAAAATGCTGGAATGAGCAAAAAAAGGCCTTCAGAACTTTATTTGCAATTTACTTGAAAACGCTCTTACAAATCTTTTCAGTAATGTGGCCTTCAAGTAGCCAGACTTGAGCAGTTTATTATCTCTCTACTGAGTTTCGTTATGAAGTGTCTGGTTGGATTTCGAGATAATTGGCTTTGTTAATAATGAGCTGCCACGCGTTTTCGTCACTATGGTAACAGCTTTTTCTTGGAAAGCAATGAGAAAACAAATTTTGATCATACGTTGAAAAGAAGTCGTAGTGCCAACGAAATCGAAGCTTGTCTTCTATGGGAAATTTTGATTTCAACAGATACACCCCAAGGACAAAAAAAACTGGTGCGAGCCTCCTCAATGGTTGGAGAAACAATCACTTACGGCCTGTCAGCGTATCGTCGGTCTGAAACAACAATGACGCTCATCAAAATACCAGCGAGTAATGCTCACGCTTAAACCATTTTTCTATTTTTATTGTCAAGGATTAAAAAATATCTTTTATTATATACATACTGAGATTTACTCACAGTTTTCTTCATAAGAAAACCCGCTTAAAAAATTCTAATAGCCAATCAAAGCAGCGAAATGGCTTTCTCACACGTGCGTGAAGCGTTTCGTCCAATCAGGAGCGACTTCTGAAAAGATACCACTGATTTCATTCAACAAGTTCAAGTCATAGCGAGAAAACTTGCGTACCAAAAAGTACAAAAATACTTGTACTTTCAACAATGGCTCAAGGATCCACGAGATTTGAGCATTTAGAACAGTCAATTTTAAGAGTTAATATGGTTTTGGGGGACGCAGCCTCAAAATTAGAGACGTTTGTATGGATTTTGTTATTAGTCCATAACTTGGTCTCTTTTGAATGTAAAATCATCAAACTTAGTCAAGTGGCCATTCTCAACGTTATCTTTCGTGTGATGGTGTCAATTTATCGATTGATTAAAATTTGAAACTCGCCCCAGTTCCCTGCACAACTCCGGAATGGCCTATTGGAATTTTAAATGTGTGTCCTGTCTTCTTATTTCGCGGTAATTTGCATAATTTTGATTAGAAGTGTTTGCACGAAATCTTAAACATTCGTTTACGGCAGTTGTAGCCTGAATCTGTTCTTTATACTTCAAGAAAATAATATCAGTACAAATGTCTTTCAGAAGCCATTTTAGCTATCAAAATCGTGCCTCCTTGGCAGAGTTACAGCCGTTCCAAGTCGGCCAAATCCCCCCCCCCCCCCCCCCCGTCAAGAATATTCAGTGGTTCGAATTCAATAGTTGAAACTGAAACACACGCTCTTGTCGAAACAACAGACAACAAAGCCCAACGTCGACAACAGCAGGACTATTCAAGGGTGCTGTGTTTTACGGAGGAAATTTCACCATCAATATCAACTCGTCCTCGTCTTCAAGAGACAGATCAACAGATCCTTTGATAGGAGACGTCTGCACGCAGGCTATATATTTCTTGAATGAATACTTACTAACAGAAAAACGAATTCGTTGTTATGAAATTGTCATGCTGTAAGCTTAACTAATTCAATTCAGCATTTTAATTTACTATTTCAAGCTTTGATTTAACTTGTAAGGAACTTCTTTGTAAGTTATTTAGAAAGCTTACAAACCTACATGGATACTTCTAAAAGCGATCATATAAAATGTGAATAAATCACCTTGAATTTCAAAAAAATCTCAGTTTGTACGTAATAAACAATTTTCATCATGGAAAGTGCTTTTGTACGATATTTACGCACTCGTTTGTTTCTCAAAACTCGTTCTATTAAAAATAGTACAGTCATACAATAGAACTGACGAGATGAATTCTAAGTGCTGTTTGTTTTAACTGGACGGTTTTAGCATCCGGTTAAAAACAATTTTTACAACAAGACACAACATGTACGAACACTGACGCAAGCTGGGAGTAAAATTTGCTCAGTTTTGTCACAAATTGAAACGAATTTATCAACAAATGTTCGAAAAATTATATTATAAAACAAATAGAAAAGCCCCAACCGTGCTTTGTTCAGTTAAAAGGCACGCAAGGAAGTAACGAGAGCACTCAAGAAGTACATGTAGTGAGAAACACTCGCCTGCGGCTTGTGCTTCTTAATTCTTCTTTCGTGCTCTCATCATTTCCTTGCGTGCATTATAACAGAACAAAGCTAGGTTTTAACAAAGAAAATAGTCTTTTAAGACTATTTTGTTTCTAACTACATGTACTTCTTGAGTGCTCTCGTTACTTCCTTGCGTGCCTTATAACTGAACAAAGCACGGTTGGGGCTTTTCTATTTGTTTTATAATATAATTTTTCGAACATTTGTAGATAAATTCGTTTCAATTTGTGACAAAACTGAGCAAATTTTATTCCCAGCTTGCGTCAGTGTTCGTACATGTTGTGTCTTATTTTCTTTGTTAAATATTCCATGGTAAACTCAGTTCAACTTCATCGAGGTAATAGGAGTGAATGGATACAATCTGATTACCCGGCGAGGGCGGCGGGAGTGACTAATAATTATGTTTTATCGAGTGGAGCTCGTTTTGAGACCACACTTACTTATCCTACCGTGTAGCACGAAATTTTTGCGGGACTTTTCTTTTGCGGATTAATGTTTGTGGCTCGAATTCAGTGAAATTTACGATGGGAGCTAATTTTTGCGGTTTTCTTTTCAAACAGCAAGACATCAACAAGGAAGGAAATGTAATATTTTCAACTTTTATTACATTTTTAGGTAAAAGAACAGTCTCTACTACGATACAACAACAACTGGAAAAGTATTGTCTCAACCTTTTATCGTTTCGTTTTGTTAGTAGCAAGCTCCGATTGCTTTTTGTCAATGCAAATATCAAAATAAACGTTCCTTTTTTTCATCCCAATGTACGATATTTAGTAACACAAGTGGATTAAAAACCATTAACGGGAGTAAATTTTTGCGGTTTTTAACTTTGCTGTTTTTTTTGTTTTTTGTTTTGTTTGTTTGTTTGTTTTTTTGACTAAAACACCACACGAGTAACATACCAGTACATACGAGTACATACGGGTACATACGAGTGACATACGGGTACATACAAATACATACGAGTAACATACAAGTAACATACGAATACATAAGAGTAACACACAGGTAACATACGGTCAAATGTGGGTAATACGCATGAAATCTACAAAGTAAAAACCAAGAAGTTGAATCTCTCTCCGAAATCTTTGAGTTTTGTTATACAGCTTGGTGTATTTATTAATTTAAGGGTGTAGTGTGGGCAGAAATTAGGAAGGGAAGGGGGAGGGGGAGGGGGAGGGGGAGGGGGGAGTGGGATTCTCAGTTGTCCCTGAGTCAAGAAATTGGATCTTTCTCCGAAATCTTTGATTTGCTTTTATTGCTCGGTGTATTTATTAATGCAAGGGTGTAGTGTGGGGAAAAAGTAGCATTTGAGGGTGTGTGTATTCTTGGTTTTCAGTCACGCGTAAGTCACGCAAGTAAAAAAATTAAATCGTCAACCATTCAATAGATAAAGTCAAGAAATTGAAATTTTGTAGAAGAGTAATAAATAAACAATATGCTCAAGCTTCAGGGCTGTGCGACGTCCCGTACTCGAGTTATTCGTCAAAATGTACCACTCAAACTTATTGGCTTTAGTATGAAAACGCCATGATGGAGCCCATCTTGATGAGCTCCAACATGGCGGCCAGAAACGAGTGAAAAACATCTGGAACTTACTTAAGCTATCTCAAAGGCTTTCTTCGCTCTGTTGAACCTGCAAACTTTCACATAGACGGTTCTCTTGCCATATTGGCTTTTAAAACCTCAAAAACACACGGTGAATCGATGTTTTCCTGTACGTGATATGCTTGTGGGCAGACATTAGGCTTTTGTACATTAAGCTAGCATTTTTTCGAGCATTTTAGTGAGGCAAAAGCATTGAGCATTATTCGAGCATTTTAGTGGCATTTTCCCGGAAAATCATTTTTTTTTCCGAGAAACTAAAAAAGAAATAACTTTTTTTAGAGAAAATGAAGACTAAAACTCAAAATTCATAGATGATTTCGAGGACTGTTTTTTTGGCTATATTTCTGAACTTGTATACGTTGTTGTTGTTACTTGCAACACTTGTACGTTTTTGTAAGTGTGGACAGGTAACACCATGTTAGAAACTTTGGAATTAATTAAAAAAAAAAACCGTCTGTATAATGAGCATTATCCGAGCATTTTAGTGGCTTTTTTTGGGAAGACCGAGCATTTTAGTGGGAAAATTGGAGCACTAAGGTGGAGCAGTTTAGTGGGGAAACAAAAGCATAATGTACAAGACGTGAAAACGTAAAGCTTGTGGGATGTGGCTGGAGTGACAAGGATATACCTCACAAATTAATGTGATTTGGTAAGCTGAAGCCACTCTAAAGGCACTAAGGCCACATGGTAGCGGGCATTACCCCTTAAATCTACCAAAGCAAAGATTGAGCCCAAGCATTAGCAGCCATGGACAGCTGTTTCGGTTGTATAAGAAAATTTATTCACAGATAAAAACACATTAAAATACAAACAAAGACAAGAAAACAAAGCCGCACGCAAAATTCAAAAATACATCAATCAGTCAACCCATATCAACGAAAAAACACGGCAAGGTTCATCTCTTAGTAGAATTAGCTTTAACTTTCTTCTCAATACGCTTTAAATAAGCAAGTCTCTCATCAGCAAGAGTAGTCAAATGAGCCAGATATTGACCGGAAGCAAAAGGGACATCCTGAGGAATACGCATTAAAAGCTTCTCCGTAATAACATGTCCATAACGCTCAAGCGTTTTGCGGAGGAGAATATCCTTAACAGCAGCAACTTTCAGACGGACGAAAATAGACGGCGATGGCTTAGGGACAGGAACAACCGGAGGCTCGGCGACCACAGACTCAGAAGTTACAACAGCAGCAGCGGAAAAATCAGCAATGGAAGGGTCAGGAATATCACCAGGAGCAACATCAGAAGTAACGCCAGCATCAGGAACATCAACAGAAGTAGAAACACCAACAGAAGAACACGAAGAAGCTGTAATACTTGGACGACGTGGAGGAGGAGAGGGTTCAGCCTGGGCAACAACCTCCTCATCCCCCGAAGCCATTTCACATTCATCGAAAGAAGCCTCATCCGCAGAGGGAACAAAATCCGGGCTTTCATCTATAAGATCGACAGAACCAGAAACAAGAACTTCCGTACGTTCATCTGGGGGAACCTCCAGAGAAGAATCAGCGGAACGGGTTGAACCCCAAGCCTGCTTACACTCCTTGGCAAGATGACCAGGTTGGCGACAGCGTCTACACAGACCAGAAAGCGGGCAATCACGGTTTCGATGGCCAGACTTCCTACAAATCGAGCACTGCGGAGGCTGGCGAGCGTACCACACGCGGCAGTCGAAGCCAGCGATGTTAACAGTAGACGGGATGTCTCGAGACAAGGACATTCTCACCACGCGGTTCCCATCAAGGAGAACGGGAAAGGCGGCATGCTTGGATCTTTGAACAGAAAGCACCTCCCCGTACGTGGAGAAGAACTGAGACACAGCATCGTCAGAAACCTCAGACGGGCAATCCCGAAGATACACGAGGCGGGACTTTTTATCAGCACTGACAACACGTAAGGGTGTGTCACCGTACATGACACCACGGAGAACAAGATCATCACAGTCAGCGGTCTGTTTGAAGGTCAGACGAACCGCACCATTGCGCAGGAACTGGACAGCACATAGCTTTTCTACAGGCACAGCTTGCAACAATTGTGGTAGCACCACAGACGAACCAACAGATTTGTAGATTTCCTCAGGGAAGAGAACTACGGCACTACTTGGACACTGCAAAACATTTTGGGATGGATGCATTGCCGTTCCCCCCCGGCGGGTACTTAGGACTTGCATCCAAAAATAACAAAAAACAGCCAATTATAAGACGTCGACAGCTGTTTCGGCCTTGTTAGGCCTCATCAGCATGGCATAGCTAATGCTCAGGCTCAAGTACCCACATATCCATAAAACAAGCAGTGAAAACGTAAAGCTTGTGGGATGTGGCTGGAGTGACAAGGATATACCTCACAAATTAATGTGATTTGGTAAGCTGAAGCCACTCTAAAGGCACTAAGGCCACATGGTAGCGGGCATTACCCCTTAAATCTACCAAAGCAAAGATTGAGCCCAAGCATTAGCAGCCATGGACAGCTAATGGACATTAATTTGTGAGGTATATCCTTGTCACTCCAGCCACATCCCACAAGCTTTACGTTTTCACTGCTTGTTTTATGGATATGTGGGTACTTGAGCCTGAACATTAGCTATGCCATGCTGATGAGGCCTAACAAGGCCGAAACAGCTGTCCATGGCTGCTAATGCTTGGCCTCAATCTTTGCTTTGGTAGATTTAAGGGGTAATGCCCGCTACCATGTGGCCTTAGTGCCTTTAGAGTGGCTTCAGCTTACCAAATCACATTAATTTGTGAGGTATATCCTTGTCACTCCAGCCACATCCCACAAGCTTTACGTTTTCACTGCTTGTGTTATGGATATGTGGGTACTTGAGCCTGAGCATTAGCTATGCCATGCTGATGAGGCCTAACAAGGCCGAAACAGCTGTCCATGGCTGCTAATGCTTGGGCTCAATCTTTGCTTTGGTAGATTTAAGGGGTAATGCCCGCTACCATGTGGCCTTAGTGCCTTTAGAGTGGCTTCAGCTTACCAAATCACATTAATTTGTGAGGTATATCATAATGTACAAAAGCCTAGCAGACATCTGTTATGTCACGCACTGTGAAAAACTATAAAATTGAAACTGCTCTGTTTTAAAAACAAAGCAACGTACCGAGCTGAAAACATGGAAGCTGATACATTTCTAATATGTCTTTTACGTGATGAAGGAAAAAAAATGCAAAAGTCTGTTTACTTTTGAGTTTTAGTTGATGACGTCATGTGAAAACCAAGAATTTGCGTGTGTGGTGGTAGTGGGGGGGGGGGGGGGAGGGGGGGGTGATGGGATCATTTTGTTCAGGGAAAACATGTGTTTACATTTACAAGTTTCTACTTTTCGTACTAGTTTCAGTCCTCTTGGCTTTTGGCCGAGCGTAATCTATCCAATCAGTGAGCCCAACAATCCGGGAATTTAAGACAAATGGTAAACAACAGGTGCCGTTCCTTCTGAACGAAAAGTCCTAACCGAAATTCCTGGATTTTTATAAATGGTAAACAACCCTGCAGATACCCCTGTCGAAGCTGAATCACCCTGTCTCCTCCACCCCTCCTATCACACACGCAAACACACGCACCCTCAAATGCTAATTTCTGCCCACACTACACCCTTAAATTAATAAATACACCAAGCTGTATAAAAAGAACTCAAAGATTTCGGAGAAAGATCCAATTTCTTGTAATTTACTTTGTAGATTTCATGCGTATTACCCACATTTGATCGTATGTTACCTGTGTGTTACTCGTATGTATTCGTATGTTGCACTTATGTTACTCGTATGTATCTGCATGTACCCGTATGTCACTCGTATGTACTCATATGTACTGGTATTTTACTCGTGTGTTACTCGTAGTACTGGTGTGGTGTTTTAGTCACGATCTCTGCTGGAACCTATTTCTGCGGATCAAAGACCTTCCGCATAAACCGCAAAAATTAAACCCCGAAAAATAAAAGTGCTACACGGTAAATGTATTTTCTGCTGGTATGCGGTGAGGAAAGCATGAGGAAAGATTTACATGTTATAGCCCTAAAGATTTTTCAAATTTGTGTTGACAATGGTATCGAATTAGAAATGCAATGGATTTCCCGAACGGAGCTTGATAGGGCGGATTTTATTAGTCGCATGATTGATGTAGACGATTAGCAGATCACAATTTCCTTTTTAGAATTGCTGGATTATACTTGGGGGCCTCATAAAGTGGACTATTTTGCCAATTTCTATAACAAGAAAGTCAACAAATTTTATTCGAGGTTTTGGAACCCAGGATGTAGCGGAGTGGATTTCTTCGTCCAAAATTTGACAGGGGAAAATTGTCTTGTTGTTCCCCCAGTATGTTTAATCCATAGAACAATTCACTATTTGTATATATTCAAGGCCGTTGCTACTTTAGTCGTACCATTCTGGCCTTCGTCGCATTTTTGGCCCATTATTAGCAGAATTTTGTTTTTTGTTTTTTCATGGTTTTAGCAACAGGACTGTTCTGGAACATGGTCGCAACACCAATTCGTTGTTGCGCTCTAAGAGATTCTTTGGACAAATGTTAGCTGTCCGTTTGAAGTTTTGACTGCATGACCACTGGGTCTTTATTACATTTATAATGTTCAGTGATGAATTATTTGAGATTTATATGTGTAATGGGTATAAGGACGCTTGACCGCTCATACATCGGCAATAAGGGGGCGCTGGCCTCGGATTGGGAGAGCAGTTTAATCGTCTCCAGCTTATATTGAGGTTGTTTATGTAGTGTAAGTAGAACGCTTGTTCGCTCATACGTCAGAAAGGGGGCGCTGGCCTGATTTCGGAGAGCAAGTAATTGCTATGAATCTTGTACTTTAGGTTTCGGTGTTTTTCTTTTACATGTTTTATGTTCCTTTGTCTTGTTTTTGTTTTTCATTAGATGTTCAACACTCAAGGTTATTGGAATAACCTCCCTGATCACGTGAAACCAAACACAAGGGATCTCCTGACCTTGTTAATGAAGTTTAAGGCGGATTCCACAGTTAAAAGATATACAAAAGAAATCGTCAAGTTTTCAAGATGGTGCAATTTGTCCAGAATTCAGCCGTCCCTTCCTTTCTCGGTTTCAGTTATAATTGCCTATCTTTACAAGGTATGCGTTAGTTCAAAGTCTTATACAGCGCTAGTGTTGACACATGCAGCGCTTAAATGGTTTCATTCTTTTATTCCTGGCACCATTAGCAATCCTTTGGATAATGCAATTTGCCATAAATTGTTAGAAGCGGCTAAACGTAGTAAACCAGTTATTTCTAAGAAGGAACCCATCTCTGCTGATATTATTAAGAAAATCATTGATAACTATGCTTCTCCTTCAGTTAATCTGAAGGACTTGCGTTTAGCTTGCATATGCTCGTTAGGTTTCGTGGGGTTTTTTCGTTTTGATGAATTTAGTAGTATTTTGCTTAACCATTTGGTATTTTTGCCTGATCATTTGTGTGTGTTTGTTCCTCGCGCAAAGAATGACGTTTACAGAGAAGGGAATAAGGTTTATATTAAGAGGTTATTCAATAAGTATTTTCCTGTCGCTCTTTTAGAAAGGTATATTCTGATGGCTAAGGTAGACCTTAACACCAATTTACCACTCTTTAGACCATTAAGATTAGTAGTATAGTGTTTGGGGGTACCAGATCATTTTTACATTCAACGGTTTCAACATTTTGATCTCGTATTTTGCAATCTATAGTTTATTAAAATGCGTGACATTCTCGGAAAAATCACCAAGCGTGACATTCTCGGAAAAACAGTGTTTGGGGGTACCAGATCAAAAATGGGGTGTTTTAGCAAAATGATCTCGTATTCTGGAATATATAGTTATTTAATTTGATGGAATATATAGTTATTTAATTTGATGGAATCTATAGTTGTTCAATCTGATGGAACCAAGGTCAGCACACTTTTGAATTTATGGTTCAATCTGATGGAATCTATAGTTTATTAAAATGCGTGACATTCTCGGAAAAATCACCAAGCGTGACATTCTCGGAAAAACAGGAAATGAGTCATCGCCTATAGCTATTATTTCTCACTGGTTTCGTCTCATGGTTTAAAAATAAAATATCACATTATATTATAGAATGAGTTGTAATTCAGTAATCCACAATGAATTAAACAATATGGGAGAATTGTCATGTCCTTTTTGTGATCAGAAAATAGCAGAACATAGTGTTAAAAAAGAGGAACCGTGTTGTGATAATCAGAAAATGTTTAATGATAATGGTGAAAATGTTTGTCTAAATTGTGGTTCCGTCCATGGTTATGATTATTGTAAAGAGTTTGTTGATTTTCATGAGAATATGTATAAAATACAGCGGAAATTGATATATCATCGGAAGTACCATATTGAAAATGTGATAAATGGTATATGTCGTAAGAATGGACTTCAAATTTCTGTAAAAGATAAAGGCAAAATATTGAAAATATTCCAAGAGATAGACACTGTCCTTCCTTTGGTGAATAAGAATCGTAAAAGGATGATAAGTACGAAATTTATGCTTAAGCAAATATTTTTAATGCTTGATCTTCCATTTGATAAAATAATAGTTACTAGATCAAAAAAGACGCTTGGATTTTATGATCAATATTGGGTTGAGATTCTACTGTTGAGATTTGATAAGATTATTCGTATTATCAAGCAGTGAATTTTTCATCATATTTCTGTAGGTACTTATCAATAATTGGACTATTGTCAGTCACATAATCATCGATATTCTTCATGAGATTTGTATACTTGAAGCATCAAAATCACCACTTCTCAACTTGTCTTTTATTGAATTGAGTAGATGTTGATAGCTTTGATAAGCATATGTGCAATTCTGGATTTTCAAATCTAGGTTTTTATGCTTCATCCACCCTTGTATCAAAAGTGCTGCTGTACTGATGGATACCAAACTAACACCACCTGTTGCCACACTTGTGGCGAGACCCCCAGTTGCAAAGATGATGGACAAGGAATTCCCCAGTAATTTCCATTTTTTGAACCGTTTAACCGCCTGTTTATGAGCCCAACACTTTCTGTGATATGTTCGGTAATAGGATTTTAATTCATTTACCTGATCTTCTGTTAATTCACCTGAAATATGGTTCCAGCTGAATATGCTTTTACGCTCTTTCATACATGTATTTTATATAACTATTCTCTTGAATATGCAATAAAGTATTCCAGATATCTGGCCACATAATGGAGATCTTTTCATTAGTTTTGATGTTGCATTTTCTGATAAAGCATAACAATATCCTCGATCAAGTGAACAACTGACATAGAATCTTCCAAAAGCATCATGAAGTATGCCATGTGTTTGTAATGTATCAATCCAACCTAGTGTGCTTTCAAGGAATCGTGTAAAACAACCATTTCCGGGACCAATAAGTCCGATATCCTTATGAGCATGTAATATGTTTTCAATAGTTTGCAATTCATTGAAATGCTTGTGGTGTAAAAATTGGTATACAAGGCATGATTTAAGTATTGAGTCATCAATATAAGGATATTGTTTTTTGGTTTCTTTGAACGAATGTCCAACATATTTTATCATGTCTTCTATCATATACTATATCGTTGGATTAAAATTTGATGATGATCCAAAATTGTTTTTTCATCTAACATGAAATCCAAGTACACACAGAAAAAAATGACACTACCGTCAAGAGGTGCGATGGAGCTAGGATCCAAATCACCAAAAGTCATTTGCTGACTACCACTTCTATTAGCAGCTGTAAAACTTCCAATATGTTTTTTATTCCAATAGATTTTACTTGTGTTTGTTTTTGGAGAAGATAAATTATCCCAGTGAACAGACAAGCAGTGCCAAACATTAATTTGACCCAAATCATTTACTGAATAATCTGCTATTTTTCTGAAACTTTGTATAGATGCTGCTGGACCAAAATATACACAATTTGATTGATCAACACCACTTATAGCTAAATTTGAACCATTGTAATAGCTGACAAACTTATCATAACCTCCATTATCATGACCAAAAAGCCCATCTTTCCATGGACTTCCACCTGTATTTGAATTTAATTTATAAACAATGAAGACATTAACAACATCATTATTTAAATTGATTTGACTTATCATTCTCTGTGATCCATTGAAGTCTAAATAATAACGACCATTATGTTTATTAGCTTTGGTACAAACAGTGGGTCTTATGTTTAAAGTTGATTGTGTTGCATTATTTTCTTCATTCGAGAGATCGTACAATGTTTCAACTTTTCTGTCTGCATTCATATCTAAAAAATTATTATTCGCTCTGTCGATTTGATAAGTACATTTAGAGTATAATCTGATGAATTCAGAAACCCATAAATCCAAAAAACTATCTCTGACAATATCTGAAACTTGTGATTTGATTACAACATGATCAGAATCATTGCCTGCTTTTACATTAGTCAAATTTTTGTTTCCAAGATCATAGTGACCATCTTGTGTTAATGTAAAACCAATTCCTTTATCACCTCTATCACCTTTAGGACCAATTGCACCAGCATCACCTCTATCACCTTTTGGGCCTCTTTCACCAGTTCTTGTATTATCTTGATTTTGTGGAGAATTGAAAACTCCCATTATAATATTAATTTAGATTAATTCATGACCACTTCAAGTGTGAATGTTGTATCAAATGCACCTGTATTAGGATGTGAATAATCAATGATTAAATAGCCTCTCGATAATGATTTGTTGATGTTGACCGTTGTGATGTTTCTACTTAAAGAAGATTGTCTGTGTTCATAAACAGTTGCTGGTAATGGCAAAGGCCCACCACCTTCAGCTTTTGTTTTGAAGTAGAATATTCCGGGTTTTGTTCCTTGTAATACATACATATTCTTAATATGAAAGTTATTGTTGTGAATAACTAAAAATTCAGAGCCATTTATCAATACAGGCTTTAAAACATTCTTATCATGTCCTCGATTGGCTTTGACAAAGCAATTTAAATATTGTATTTGACCAATTATATTATTCCCATTCAAATTTAGATCACCTCCTAATTTCGGCCTGTAAAGAGTAAATCCACCCAAATCGAAAGCTGTTTCCATAATTACACCTGTAACGCTTGAACGAAATAGATTCAAACTATTATTATGAATTCTATAGCCATTCAGATTTAAATCACCACCAAGTTTAGCCTCTTTTATTAAATATGTGTTCATATTAATATTATTTAGCATTGTCAATTCACCATTGTCTCCACCAAACAACCAATTTTCATTTTCTTTCACATCAAAACCATTCAAATCTAAATCAGTTTGTAATTGTATTTTTTCATTCACGATTTTATAAGCCTCTGTGAAGTCGTAAACACTTGATGGAACGTCTACAGCTTCAAAATCAATACCATATGCAACACAATGAACTTTGTACTTATTTGGATAAGTTGGGTTAGCATTAATATGAATCGTACAATATAAATATTCAGGTGGTGAACTTACTGAAGGTTTTTCAATCCATAATAAATATCTCGAATGATCTTCATTTCTGTTATCAAATTTTCTCCCTACAGTTTTATGAATTGTAATTCCACCAGTTGCACTGAATGTTACACTACTAAGACTCATTCCTTCATAATCAGGAAATAGCCATTCAAGAATGAAAGTGTATTTTCCATCTCTTATTGTGTACATATTAAAACCAATTCTAGCTCTGTAAATATGATTAGCTTCTTTATTCAAGTCTACATCAATGACCTTTTTTGAAATCAAATGTGGTGAACGAGGTAAATTGACATATCCATTAACTGTCAAGCCATATTCAGTGCTAATTTCATCGATATCATTCATCAAATATTTGAAAGCATTCTTTGGATGAGAAGCAGATGAAATATGACTTTTTTCTAATTGATCTAAATTTACGGCATCAGTTTTATTTGTTCCTTCTTTTAAGTTAATGATTTTATGCCCTCCAAGTTTTAAGTCTGCTGCCATCGCATTTGTTCCATTCAATAATAAAGTGTTTGCTCTGATAGTTTGTGAAGCTCGATTTAAAACTCTAAAGTTCACTGCATCAGTTTCATTCACCACGTCCGCTAAATTCGTCACTTTATTTCCACTCATTGACAAATTTCCTTACATCGCAGTCGAACCGTCTCGTCGGAGAAAATATTCGTCAGTATATCTTTTCGTCACTGCGTCGTCTAAATTTACGGGCGGAGCAAGATCAGTAATGGCATTGTTGTTCATATTTAGATTTTGTTGTGCAATCGTATCGAGTTTGGTTTGCAACCTCTGGTCCACATAACTTTTGTTCACAGCGTCTTGTGGGTTTGAGGGGTTATCCTGCAGGTTGAGGATTTTGTTTAATTTCATGTCAACATTACTACCAAACGCAACATGACCGTTTTCAATTTCATAAGCTGGGTCATGGACAAAGTAAGACAAGTTGGTATGAAAGCCATAAGCTCCATAAACAATGATATGTGTTTTGGTGTTAGACGCAGGAGCAGTGCTGGAAAGTTCCACCTGTATTGCCGCTTGCCCACCACTGGTTTTTTCGATTCGGAAAAGCTTCTTCATATAACCATCAACGTGTGGAGTTTGGGGAAAAGGTTTTTGAAATGGCTGTCCCGCATCTCGTATATTTACAGTTGGAATGAATAAATCAATTGTTGCACTTCTTGGGTCTGATGGTGAATAAAACTCAGCAACAAATGTATACTGTCCATTTCTCAAAGATGTCACATTAAAACGAATTTTGGATGTAAAGTTGCCACTTCGTTTGATGAAAAAAGACAATGATGACTTGTTTATGTGATAAGGTGATCTGTCAAAATTCTCAATTTGAAGGTTTTCCACACCACTGACTGCAGAAGACTTGGATTTGTCTTTTAACCGAAAAGCGAATGGGTTGCGTTGAGTACCAGATGCTGAAAGAACAAGGTCATCAACATACTTTTTGTTGGCAGAATCTTTGTCAGAAGTTGGAGCCCCAACATTTGTTATTTTATTGTCACCCATGTCCAAATCTCCAGTCATTGCAACAGTTCCATATTTTTTAAGAAATGGTGAAACATCAATGCCAGTAATTCCAGCAATTTCAGTATCAACATACCCCTTTGTGGCTGTATCTTTGTCAGCAGTTGGTTCTGCTACATTTGTAATTTTGTTGTCACCCATGTTTAGATCACCAGTCATCGGGTTTGTTCCATCCAATAATAATGTGTCTGCTCTGATATCTTGTATATTTTGTACAACAAAACCAAAATTCACCGCATCATAACTACTAACTGGAGATGATAAGCTAGGGAATGGTATATTTGTTATTTTATTGTTGCTCATGTCAAGATCACCAGTCATCGCAACGCTTCCATCTTTTTTCACAAAGTTATTATTGAGATATGTTGTACTCACTTTACCTATTACAGCATCATCAACGTATTTTCTATTTGCACAGTTTTGTGGAAGTATAGGGCGTGCAACATTGACTATTCTATAAAAACTCATTTTAAGCTCACGATCAAATACAATTCTTCCTTCTTCTATTTCAAAAGCTGGGTCGTGAATATGTGATAAAATGATATTAGAAAATCCATAAACACCATAAACTATGACATGATGTTTGGCATTATTTGATAAATATGGTGAGATCAACAATAATTCCATTGATGTAGCTCCTTGACTTGTTTTTTCAAGGAAGAATATTCTCTTAAGATAACCATCAACAAGATGAGTCTTTGGAAATGCTCTTTTTATTGAATCCTTTCTTTCAATTAAATTAGATGACAGATTGTCGTCATCGACTGTTGCAGTATTTGGGTTACCATCAGTATAAAACTCAACAACTAAAGTGTACTTTGAAACTTCCAATTGTGTCAGATCAAAACGAAGAACAGTTGTAAGACCAGCAGTAGGAATAACAAAAGACAAGGCTTTTTTATTTATTGAGTAAGGGCTTTTATTATAGTCTTCTAATTGCAGATTATTCGCATTTCTGATAATGGTTGTTTTTGATGTATCTTCAAGAAGAAATTTGAATGGGTTCAATCTTGTTCCTTCAATTGACAACACAGCATCATCGACATACTCTTTAGTGGCTGCATCTGTGACATCAGTTGGTTCTGCTACATTACTAATTTTTTGTTTTGTATGTCATAATTACCATCTTGTGTTAATTTGAATCCATCACCTTTGGGACCAACGGCTCCAGTAGCTCCTTGTGGACCAATTGCACCTGTATTACCTTTTGGACCTCTATCACCTTTTTCACCTTTGGGACCAATTGGACCTGCTGGACCTCTTTCACCAGTTTTTGTTTTATCTTGATCTTGTGGAGAATTAAAAACTCCCATATAATATTAGATTAGACAACATAGAAAGTTTGTTCTATCAATTACCATTGTCATTGTTGTCATTGTTGTCATTGTTGCCATTGTAGCCATTAATGTCATTGTTGCCATTGTTGTCATTGTTGCCATTGTTATTTTTTTTACCTTTTGTAGGAATCATTTCATATGTATTTGGACAAGGATTGTATGTTGCCATATAATATTAGATTAGATTAAACTGCACCATAAAAATTTCTCTTGATTGTCTTCATCGGCTTGTCAACATAACAGAAGGAATATGGTTTCTTGGTGGCTTCAATGTATTTCTTCTTGTCTATTCCAAGTTCTTGTGCAATCAAGTTCCTTTCTCTTGAGGATGGGAAATCATAAATGCAGAAGTGACTGCAATTCAATCTGATGGATTTTGGACAGCCATAGAATGATTGTGTGAGATATATGACTGAACAGTTCTTGTGTCTTCCCTGAATGAAATAGCTGATTATCTGATCTTGTTTCTTGTCAGTCACGAAATCATCAAAAACAACCAATCGCTGCAAATCTGTGTCTTTTATTTGTTCAACTGGCAATATCTCTTCTTGACTGCAAACCAAGGCAGGATATCCAATGTGACTGCTTATTTCATCCATTACTTTCCGCAGATATTGATACTTGTCTTGATCCAAATTTTTTGCATAAAGATGTATCTGATCATAATAAACCAATGGTTCCATAATCAGATGCATAAACAGTGTTGTATTTCCAGATCCTGAATTACCAGCCCGCAGCATCCTGAAAGTGTCTTTTGGCATATACGGATACAACTGTCTGAATGAATTCTTTGAACCCTGAATATCATAATTAGGGATTTCCATATGTTAATAGTTTAGATTAGTCTAACACAATTGTATATGGATATAGAACGAATGAAAAGGCTTCTTAAAAGTGGAATTGAAGCTGGAAACAAAACAAGAGAAGTTCGTGATGTTATCAAGACTTATGAATACAGAAAACAGGATGCATATGATACAACATCAGAATTGCTGAAACCCTCTATTGATGTCCAGAAGAGTGTAAAAGAAAGTGTCGACAAAAAACAGGATGAAGTCATTGAACAGTTGAAAAAAAATCAACAGGCTTTAACACAAGGACTTGATGATGTTATTGAAGCTAATCGCAGAGCAATTGTATTTGGTCAGGAACTTCCTTTAGCAGTTGAAGGACCTGAAGAAGAGGTTTTGACACACAACATATTAGCGATCGATAACAATTTCGATAGAGATGATAGAATCATATTAAGAAATCACAATCTTTTGAAACCATCCGAATTAACTCAAGTCGCCCCACAAAACTTCTTGAAGAAAGGGAGAAAGCTGCAGAAAAAGCCAAGGATATGGGAAGAAGAAAAAAAAATCATTCACTCCAGAAGAAAATGAATCTCATAAAAGAGAAATACAAACTTTGAAGAAATATAGAGATACGATTTCAGATGTATTAGCTTCTTACAAATACAAAACAGGGAAAGGAATGGGTTCAAGGGATGCATTTTTGGGTGACATGCTTTCAAGACTGCAGTTGCTTGGTGGATCTATTTCAGCGGCAACAACAGCAAAAATGTTCAAAATGAATTCACAAAAATATTGCATACATTGAACAGACTGGGAATCCTGAAAACCGGTGAGTTGAATAAAATAATGATGAAATATCTAATTTAAAAATTATCTAATGTAATAGTATATGACAGAAATTTCATTACGATTCAACAGTAAAAACAGAGACAAAATTGGTGTCAGTAAGAGTCATGATTTTGAAAAAAGATTCAATACACCTCTTAAATTAACGAATGATTTGAAATATGAAATGGCTGTGAATGTTATCAATATGACATACAGTTGGTACAATATCAGAGATATTTTTGGGAATAATCAAATTAAATACAGCTATGACAAAGGTGTAAACTGGGAAACAATAACATTCGTTGACGGGATGTATTCATACGACGATATCAATAGTTACATTCATGAGTATATGAGTAAAAATAGCCATGTACTGAATCCATCTGAAACAGACAAATCAAAATTCCTGTATGGTATTAACATGTATTTCGTTTTGTCAACATATCGCATTTTGATTGAACTTGATGAAAACTATCGAGTGGATCTGAGAAATCTTGATTTCAGAAAACTTATCGGTTTCGATTCAAAATTAGTTTCAGCCACAGAATATGGAACAAATCTACCTGATATTACAAGAGGAGTAGATGAAATTTATATCAATTGTGATATGGTGATAGATAGCATTGTTGATGGAAATAGCACAAATACAATCGCAGTTATACCAGTCACAGATCTCGTTAGAAGTTTATCTTTCACTTACAAACCTCGTTTTCTTTCATGGAATCCTGTCTCAACACATACAATCAGCTCAACACGCTTTTATGTCACAGACTCTTCTAGAGCTCCAGTCGATTTAAATGGGATAGATTGGTATATTGAGTTATTCTTGAGAGGTGTGGAATTATAAAACCTAATAGTATATGAAACGGTTTGAGTTTAAAAAATATGAACAACATGGTGAAGGTATTGTGACTGATATGATCAAAACAGCTGGAAAAAAAGCAGCCACAACAATTGGTGAACATGCTGGCAAAAAAGCTGGCGACAAAATCATAGAACTTTTGAAAAAGAGAAAAAGTGGAAACAAGAGTGGAACTGAGAGTGTGAGCCAGACTGGTGGTTTAATCAAAAGAAAGAGAGGCCGACCTCGTAAAATCAAATAACTTTTATCTAACACAATAATATATGTCAAACTATCGTGACTCAAAATATATCGAAAGATATGAAGATGTGGTGTTCGAACTAGAGACAGCACTTAATACTGTAGTAGCAAATAATGCTCATCAGAGGAAAACAGGTTACCGTTTCGTTGTTGATAACAGTGGAGAGACTACACCATTTGACTCTTATAATGCCCGTTTTAATGTTATTTTCAAAGAAAATAAGCTTGCAGATGGAGCTAATATTGCTGCTGCAGATCGAAATGGTATTGTTAATTCAGTTCACGCTCTTATTAACACCATTAATGTAAAAATGAATGGTCTTGATGTTTATGAATGCCGAGACGCTAACCAAGCCACAAATATTAAGTCATTGCTTGAGTATTCACAGGGTTATGCTGTAAGTCAGGGAACCAATGAGTTCTTCTATCTTGACACCAGCAGAGGTGCTGAAAACAGAGTGGCACAAGCTGCTTATAACAAAGGATTCTCAGATCGTAAAGCTTTGCTTAATGATGGTGGTGAAATAAATGCAGAGATAGCATTGAACAGATACGGTTTTTTCAAGAGCTTTTGGGATGAACTCATGCCTAACTCAAAAGTAGAGGTGAACCTGACACTTGAGAGTGATGACAATATGATTTGGCAAGCTACTGATGAATGTCGTGTGGTACTAACTAAATTCCAGCTAATTGTTCCTCGTATTATTTTCAATTCTGCGGGAAAGTCCTTATACATGAGTAAGTATCTTGACAACAGAAAGTGGACTTACATGAGAGAAATGGTTGAGAGAGGCAATTCAACAAGACAGCAGACAGCCAATTTCCGTATTTCCACAGGAATAAACAAACCCAGGCATGTCTTTGTATTCATCATCAATGATGCTAATGATTCGTCTCAAACAGCCAATAAATTTCTCTATAACACCTTTTCAGTTGCAAATAACCGAACTTTGACTGATTGTTATCTTGAAGTTGGCAATGGTAATGATTATCCAGAGGTTCATTATAAACCATCAACAGAACCAACAAGAGTATTTAGAGATGTTTTGAAATATGTTCAAGCTGTAAATGATTTCAGTGAAAGTACCCTTCTTAACAGGGGCAATTTCGGTACAATATTCCCTTTCATTTACTTTGATCTGACAAAACAGAAGCAGGATATCAAAGATGGAATGACAAAACTGACTTTCAAATACACTTTGAGTGATGGAACAAATGCTGATTACAGTGTGTATGCACTGGTCCTCTATGAGCAGGATATTGAGATGAGAAAGACTGATGGAAAATTAATTCTGAGATCTATGTAAATTAAATAATTAAATTAAATTAAATAAATTAAATAAATTAAATAAATTAAATAATTAAATTAAATGATTGTTTGTATTAAATACAATTTAGTATAAACATATATTATATGACTACTTATCATCCTCATGGTGTGAGACTATCAAAAGGTCAGAAAACAAAAGCTAGCAAAAGCTTATGCAACAAATTCACCTGTAACAATAAGGTTGACACATAGTGAATTGTCTGGTAATGATCAACTGATGTTGACTAAGAGACAAATCAACAAACTGATTAAATCAAGTAGATCAGGAAAAGGTTCAGACATCAAGATATCAAAAAATCAAATCAGAAAAGCAGTTGTAGAAGGAGGCTCTCTTTGGTCCAGTCTTTTTTCACTTGGAACAAGACTATTGCCTTATGCAGGTAAAGCAGTAGCTAAAGCGGCTCCAGCATTGGCTACAGGTGCTCTTTCTTCATTAGCAAGTCTCGTGTTGATAAACTATTTGGGAAGAAACAAAGTGGAGGATTTCTTATTCCTAATGCCAATTTATCCCAATTATTGAATGTAGGAAATTTATTGAATACGAGACAGATGGCAGATATTATTCAAAAAATGCAGTATGGTGGAGACGTTGTTATCAAACCAACAAAAGCGCAGACTGGGAAGGGTATTGGAACAATACTCGCCAGTATTGGAATTCCTTTGGCCATAGAAGCAATTAGAAAATTAACTGGAAAAGGATTGCATGTTGAAAGCAGCCGTCCAAGACGGTCATTAGATGTTCACGTTCCAATCGGTTATGGAATGAAAAAAAAAAAAAGACAAAAAAAGGGAAAAGGGCTTCTGTTAGGCAAAGACAGTCCATTCAATTCAATCCCAATTCTGGAACCATTTTGTAAATAAACCCTTATCCAACTTTGATTTAATCAATTGGGTTAAACAACTTGGAATAAAACATTTCAGAGGAGTATTTTCAAGAGACAATCTGCCAAACCTGATGAGAAACAATGAATGTGGAATAGTCAATCTCGACAGTCAGATTGGACCTGGTACTCACTGGGTATGTTATCGAATTGGTGATAGATACTGTGAATACTTTGACTCATTTGGTTTAATGATGCCAACAGAAGTACAGAAATACATGGCTACAAGTGGAAAACAACTTGAATACTCTGGTGATGAGATACAAGAAAGGGATTCAGTATTGTGTGGATATTGGTGTTTGTACTATCTTCTCGAGAGACAAAAAGGCAGATCGATTCTTAACACAATACATAATGCTGATTTTGATCCCACAGACACAAGTGTCAATCACAGATTCATTATAGATTACTTTGAAAATATCTAACTTATATGTATAATGGTGAAATCATATTGTGTTAAACAGAAGAAAGTAACTGAATGTGTGCCAGGAAGTGAAAGATATCAAAAGACTAAAAATGGTCGAACTGTGATGAAATGTACTTGTGCTGAATGTGGAATCACAAAGACTAAATTTGTCAGAAATCGGGGAAACTAATTAGCCGTCTGAAGGGGCGGGCATACTAGATTCGGCCGCAGATATGGCACTAACAGGATTTTTGGAACATGGAGTCCCTTATTTAGCGAAGAAAGGTGTAGAAATGGGAAGATATTATGCATCAGAAGCAATGAGAAATCCAAAGCTGCAAAAGAAATTAATTGACAAAGGACTTTCCCTCGCAAAGCCTACAATCACAAAGGTTGGTAAAGAAGGCTTAATGCAATTGAGCACTGCTATTAGACCCAAACGCTCTGACAAGAAAAAAAATGTATAAAACAGATATTGCCGGAGTTGATTATACACGTGGTGGCTCATTGCTTGGAGGTATCATGTATGCAAAACCAGAAGATATACAAAAATGGGTAGCTAAAATCAATAAAATGGGAGGCGCGATTGATATCCATAAGGTAATTGGCAAGCTTCCTAAACCAAAAGCAGGTTGGACTCCAAGTAAGTATAAGTATATGGGACCATACAATCCATTGCATGAGCAGTTGGAATATGATCCAAATACTGGTGAGGTCTTGAAATGGAATGTACAACCTTACAACAAGGTGGATGAAATAGCAGCTTATCATGATATTTGTTATGATATGGGAAAAAATAAAGGTGATTGTGATAGAACAATGGTCGAGTCACTTGATCTAATACCATATGGTGAGATGCCAAAATGGGGTCAAACAGCTAGATTCTTAATCGACAAAAAACAGAAATTAGGTCTTGGTGTTCCAAAAAACGGAAAAAGCCGTCGAGTGAAGAAAACTGGCAAGAAAAACTAGCTGATGAATTACATGCACCCATAAAACGAAATTTCACTCGGCGGCGTGTGATTGTAAATAAAATTGATGAAATATGGGCAAGTGATCTAGTTGAAATGCAACAGTTCAGTAAATGGAATAAAGGTTATCGATATCTTCTTATGGTTATTGATGTCTTCAGCAAATATGGTTGGATTGTCCATTGAAGGAAAAGAAAGGTGAATCTGTCACTGAAGCATTCAAAACAATATTCAAGGAAGGCAGAAAACCACAGTATTTATGGGTTGATAAGGGAAAAGAGTTTTACAACAAACACTTGAAGGACTTGCTAGAGAAACATAGTGTACAGATGTACTCAACTGAGAATGAAGAGAAGTCATCAGTAGTTGAAAGATGGAATAGGACAATGAAGTCCAAAATGTGGAAGCAGTTCACTGTTCAAGGTAATACACAGTATTTAGACATGTTACCAAAATTAGTGAAACAGTATAATAATACCAAACATTCAAGCACAAAGATGACACCCGTTGAAGCATCTGATAAGAGGAATGAAGGAACTGTTTACTTCAATTTGTATGGTGATATGGAGCCATTAAAACAGAAACCAAAATTTAAAATAGGTGATAAGGTCCGAATATCCAAGTATAAACGGAATGTGTTCGGCAAGGGCTATACACCAAATTGGACTGAAGAAGTGTTTACAGTTGATAAAATCCAATACACTAATCCAATCACTTACAAACTGAAAGATCTCAGAGGTGAAGATATTGAAGGGAGTTTTTATGAAGCTGAATTATTGAAAGCCAGACAGGATGTATTCCGTATTGATAAAGTCATTCGCAGAGATTACAAGAAGAAACAAGCTTTGGTGAAGTGGAAGGGATATAGTGATGACTTCAACAGTTGGATACCGTTCAAGTATTTAAAAGATATATTATAAAGAGAAAATTATCTAACATATATGTGAAGGAGACCTACAGTATATCTGTCATTTGCTATTATATGTAGCCAAGAATATTATTATTCCTGACTATATTTAAACACAGGTCGAAAATGAATTAAAAAATAAATTACTATAATATACAAATGCAAAAATATTCCTACAATAATAAAGAATTGGATGTATCAATAGATTGCTATCTTGATGATAAAAATGACGTTTGGTTCAGAGGAAGAGACAGCTTCTATTCTTGACTATAAAAATCCACAAAGAGCAATCAGAGATTATGTTGTATCGGATGATAAAATCTTAAGAGACCACAAAATCAGCATAAATTCACGGGGGACAAAAATGGTCCCTCGTGCTGAGGCCACTGATTCACGGGAGACAAAAATGGTCCCTCGTGCTGAGACCCCCGAAAAAACTTTCAAATGTTTTTTTATAAATGAATCAGGATTTTATTCCCTTATACTGTCTTCCAAAAAACAAGAAGCCATAAAATTCAAACATTGGGTTACATCAAAAGTATTACCATCAATCAGAAAACAGGGATATTACAAACAGTTCAATGATAGAAGTAATAACATGCTGATGATTGAAAGTGAAAATGATCTGCACTGCAAGATTGTATCATTCATCAGAAAAAATATGAAGATGCTTTAATGATTGTCGGTCTAGGTGAAAATCAAATAAGCTCAAATATGAGAATCAGAAGTTATAACAAAGGATATATGGCTGGTCAGTGTGATTTAATGCTGTTGAATCCCACTAGAAAATACAATGCTCTATGTCTTGAATTCAAAAGTCCAACTGGTGTGTATCAAGTGTCAGATAAACAAAAAAGTATGAAGCAAATGTATGAGAAAAATAAGTGTAAGTACATCATGAGCAATTGTTTCGAAGACCTTATTTATGAAATAACCAAACACTTGGAAGAAAGCAAATTATACTTATCACGAAGGAAAGATTTAAAAGAAAATTAAATTGATATAAAAATAAAATATAGTATATATATTATATGGAAAATAAAAATGTTAAAAGAGGTCGTGGAAGGCCTAGAGTTCTCATGATGAGGAAAGAAAAAAACACAAGACTACCTATATGCTAAATAAAGAATGGTACTGTAACATATGTAAGACAGGACGTAACTACACAATGGCAGGGAAATCTTGTCATATTAAAACAAAAAAACATCAAAAAAATATTCTTCAATAATTACAATTCAAATGGATCCAGTAATTGGATCAATTGAATTCTCAACCATATTTAAACGCAGACGGAAATGTTTTAAAGAAATAATAACTATAGATATATTATAAATGGAAAAAATTATCGAAACTATTAGTAATATGGACAAGAAAAGTCTCAAAAAATTGAGCAAATCTAAGCTAATCGAGTTGTTGTTGAAGCAACAGAAAAAGCCTAAAGTTATTATAGTTGATGACACAAAACCTGTACCTAAACCAAGAACAAGACCAATTCCTGCACCTAGGACTGTCAGGCCGATTCCCGCCCAAGGACGAAAAGACCAACTGTGAAAGAATTGGTTGATTATTTTGAGAGGAAAAGATTACCAGCCCCACCTGCTGAATGGTTGGAAGAAATAGAACAATTGAAAAAGAGACCGATCCCAGCCCCCAGAACCAAACAGGTGATTCAGAAACCAACGCCTGCACCAAGGACTAAGATTGTACAAACAAAGAAAGCTTTAAAAGGTTTCACTGAGTCTTTTGAAATCAGTATAAAAAATAACAAAGACCCGCTTGCGCAACTGCAAAACACAAGAAAGGCTGTTGCATATAATATTATAAAATCGTTGAATGAAATGAAAGGACTGAAATTCGTTGAAACGCTAAAGGTAACATTTGTAAAAATGACTGATGGACAATTAGAGTTTAAAACAGCATATTTCAACAGTGCAGCTCAAACAATTGTGAATAATCTGGAAGTAACTGAATCACTGCAGTTGTCAAAAGACCAAATAATGAATAAGATTGCAGTTTGGGTATCTGAAGGTTCAGGTTGGACAATTGAATCTGTTGACAGCCATTACCTCAATGTTGTGAAATATGCGCCAATGAAGGGCTCCTCATACATTAAACTACCGAATGAACTCAGAAACAGTGCAAAGGGTTTGATTAACTTGAAAAATGAGGATAATGAATGCTTCCGATGGTGCCACATCAGACACCTGAACCCACAAGAGAAATACCCACAGAGGGTTAAAACATCAGACAAGCAATACATTGAAAAATTGGATTATACAGGGATTGAATTTCCAGTGACTACCAAACATTACAATAAGATTGAAAAACAAAATGAGATCAACATCAATGTATTCGGTTATGAGGAGAAACAACCTTATCCAATATATGTATCAAAAGAGAAATATGCAGACCGCTTGAATCTGCTTCTAATAACTGAAAATGAAAACAAGCATTATGTGCTAATCAAAGATTTCAATAAGTTCATGTACAATCAAACAAAGCACAAAGAAAGAAAACACTTTTGTATGCATTGCTTACAGTGTTTCAGCTCTGAAAGGGTTCTGAATGATCACAAGGGCAACTGCATGCAAGTAAATGGCACACAGGCAATAAAAATGCCAAACAAAGATAACAACATACTGAAATTCAACAACTTTCATAAACAACAACAGGTACCATTTGTGATCTATGCTGATTTTGAGGCCATCACTGAAAAAATACACGGTTGCCAACCCAACAGTGATAAATCATATACAGAGGCTTATCAGAAGCATACTGACTGTGGCTACGGCTATAAAGTGGTTTGTTGTTATGATGATAAATATAGCAAACCAGCAGCAATATACAGGGGTGAAAAGGCTGTGTACAAATTTATGGAAGCTATGCTGGAGGAGGTCAAATATTGCAAGAATGTTGTGAAAAAAATTTTTAACAAACCATTGAAAATGACTAAAGATGATGAAAAAGAATTCCAAAAAGCTGAAATGTGTCACATCTGTGATAAGAAGTATACTGAAAAGGATATTAGAGTCCGAGATCATTGTCACATTACTGGTAAATACAGAGGTTCTGCTCACCAAGATTGTAATCTGAAACTCAGAGTGAACCCAGAAGAAATAAAGATACCAGTCATATTTCACAATCTAAGAGGCTATGATAGTCATTTTATTATGCAGGAGATTGGAGCCATTGTTAAGAAGCACACTTACAAAAACAAGAAAGGTGAAGACTGTCAAATGAACATCAATGCTATCCCAAATAACATGGAGAAGTATATGGCTTTCATGCTTGGCAATCACCTAACATTTCTTGATAGTTTCCAGTTCATGAGCTCCAGTTTGGAAAAACTTGTAGGCAATCTACCTAAAGAAGCCTTGAAATACACCTCACAAGAGTTCAAGGGAAATGATCTTAATCTGGTGGCACAAAAAGGTGTTTATCCATACGACTTCATGGACAGCTTTGATCAATTCAATCAGAAGCTGCCCTCAAAAGAAGAATTCTATAGCATACTGAGTGATACGCATATATCAGATGAAGACTATACGCATGCTCAGACTGTTTGGAAAGCATTCTCTTTGAAAAACATGGGTGATTATCATGATCTGTACCTTAAAACAGATGTACTCCTACTGGCTGATGTATTTGAAAACTTCAGAAAAACATGCCTTGAGTACTATAAACTGGACCCGTGTCACTATTTCACATCTCCCGGTTTATCTTGGGACGCCATGCTTAAAATGACTGACATAAAATTAGAATTGATGACAGACATTGATATGTTTCAATTCATTGAAAAGGGTCTGCGCGGTGGTATCAGCTATATTGCCAACCGTTACGGTAAAGCAAATAATAAATACATGAAAGAGTATGACGAGAAGGCGCCCTCGAAGTACATCATGTATCTTGATGCTAATAATTTGTATGGTTGGGCCAGGAGTCAATATTTACCAAAAGGCGGATTCAGATGGATGACACAAAAACAGATCAATAATTTAGACCTGGCTAAGTATGAAGAAGACAGCAACAAAGGTTTGATTCTTGAAGTTGACCTTAAATACCCCCAAGAGTTACATGATCTACATAATGACTATCCACTTGGGCCGGAAAAGATTAAAGTGACTGGGGACATGCTATCAGATTATTGTAAAAACATAGCAAAGAAATATAAAATATCAACTGGTCTGGTACATAAACTGATACCAGCATTAAGCAACAAAGAAAAATACGTGCTCCATTACAGGAACCTCCAATTATATACTGATCTCGGTTTGAAAATAACTAAAGTCCATCGAGTGTTAAAGTTCAATCAGTCCCCATGGCTCAGACAGTACATCGACTTCAACACTCAGAAAAGAACTAGCGCGAAGAATGCCTTTGAGAAAGACTTCTTCAAGCTGATGAATAACAGTGTATTTGGCAAAACGATGGAAAACCTCAGAAAGCGAGTAGACGTCAGATTGGTGACTGATGAGAAGAAGTTATTGAAATTAGCTAGTAAACCCACTTATGTTAGCAGTAAAATCTTCGATGAAAATCTAGTAGCTGTTCATAAGATAAAAGAAACACTTACTTTAAACCGGCCAGCATACGTGGGGATGTGTATTCTAGACCTTAGCAAGACACTGATGTACGATTTCCATTACAACTACATTAAACAAAAGTACGGTGACAAGGCCAAATTACTATTCACAGACACAGACTCACTGACCTATGAAATTGAAACCCAAGACGTCTATAGAAATTTCTGGAACGATAAAGATAAATTCGATAACAGCGACTACTCTGAAAGCTCGCCGTATTTCAATAAGACTAATAAAAAAGTTATTAGTAAGATGAAAGATGAGGCTGCTGGAGTCCCAATATGTGAATTCGTAGGACTGAGATCAAAGATGTATAGCTATATTAAAGATGATCAGAAAGGAGGAAAAACAGCAAAAGGTATTAGGAAGAATATTATTAAGAATAACATCAAACATGAAAATTATAAAGAGACACTATTTGATAATAAACAGATGCATCATAGAATGAAAACAATCAGAAGTCAGAACCATCAACTTGGAAGTTATGAGATAAATAAAGTATCACTCAGCTGCTTTGACGACAAGCGGTATATTCATGATAATGGCGTGACAAGCTATGCGTATGGACATTATGAAATCTAGCTGTTGACGTCACGCCATATGATTTGCCTAGTTCAGGATAGTATTGTGAGTTTTAAAATACTGCCCTCTTTCTGACCCTTTGCCCGAAGAATTAGCATATGAGACAGGAACATTTGTTGGGGGGTTTCCCTTTCGAATGAGTCATCAAACTACGTCAGATTTTTCGCTTTTTACACATGCGTATTATTTTTTATCTTTGTAAATTTCATTTATGTACCACAAGCATAAAAATGAAAATACAAACGAAAATATAAGGGTTGTTTCACACAGATAAAGTGTGGCTTGTATACAGAGTATCTAACGATTGGAAAAAGCGGGGGCCTTTCGTTAGCGAAATGTATACAAGCCACCCCGTGGAATAACGAAAACCCCCCGCCGTTATTCCATGGGTTGAAAAAATAAAAAAAAATAAAAAATGAAAAATAAAAAATGAAAAATAAAAAATCACCCTGAGATGGTGTCGGATTGTTGGGTAGAGCTATAGTTAAGCTTCGGCTTCTCAGAAGTGCCGGTTCAATCTCAAGCCGGAGGGTGAAAAAAACAAATAAACAAATACTTGGCCTCAAGAGGGTCTGATAGGGCCAGAGTGGAGTGGTGGTGGGAACATAAATGATAGTGCTCGGGTGGTGTGGTGGTGGGAATTCAAAAAAAAGAAAAAACCTCTCATGAGGGACGGGTGGTGATTCAAATTCCAAATTAAGTCCCTCATGAGAGGTTCTGGTGGCCACCAGTTTTGCTATTTTTTTTCTGCAGCTATAGGCGATGACTCATTTCCTGTTTTTCCGAGAATGTCACGCTTGGTGATTTTTCCGAGAATGTCACGCATTTTAGTAAACTATAGATTCCATCAGATTGAACCATAAATTCAAAAGTGTGCTGACCTTGGTTCCATCAGATTGAACAACTATAGATTCCATCAAATTAAATAACTATATATTCCATCAAATTAAATAACTATATATTCCAGAATACGAGATCATTTTGCTAAAACACCCCATTTTTGATCTGGTACCCCCAAACACTGTTTTTCCGAGAATGTCACGCTTGGTGATTTTTCCGAGAATGTCACGCATTTTAATAAACTATAGATTGCAAAATACGAGATCAAAATGTTGAAACCGTTCAATGTAAAAATGATCTGGTACCCCCAAACACTATACTACTAAGATTGTTTAAATCTTCCAATACTTACAAGTTGTATGGAAGCAAGCTCTCGTACACGACATGTGGGGAGATATTTAAGAATTGCCTTAAGGAGCTCGGCTTAGATTACAAGCTTTATGGCCTGCACAGCTTAAGATCGGGAGGGGCTACCTCCGTGGTTAGAAACAGCACCAACTTATCGGAGCGTTTACTTAAATTGCACGGTCGCTGGAGGTCGGACTTTGCTAAGGACATGTATGTCCTTGAAGACGTATCTAAGCGTTTAGAAATATCTACTAATTTGGAATTGTATAGGTGCTATAATACATTAACTCTAATATTCTTTTGTCAAATGTATTAATAAATGTCAGCTTGGATTGCCTTAGCATCCAACCATCATTCCTTTGGTGTTGTGTTTCTATAGTATTAATGGAGAAAATAATTTATGTTCGTTTGAGCGCAGCGAATTAGAACGTAAACTGAGTTACAAAGACTTTAATACGACAAAAAAGAAATCACCCCCAAATGAGGATTGAGCACTTAAATTTCATTCAGGCCCGGGTTGCTATTGGTCTGTCCCGATTGTGCTCGTAAAATGCCTAAAAGTTGCTCATTGCAATGCCAAAAAGTTGCGTAAAAATTGCCAAAATTCCAAAACAGCGGTTGCTACGTAAATTTCAAAAGTTGCAAGTGACCAAAATTGCTTGTTATTTTATTAAAAGCTCTAATTTCCGCCCTCACTAGCTCCTTTTGTTCGTCCA
The DNA here is from genome assembly GCA_016490735.1 of Pachyseris speciosa. NCBI lineage: Eukaryota > Metazoa > Cnidaria > Anthozoa > Scleractinia > Pachyseridae > Pachyseris > Pachyseris speciosa. The sequence goes on along the minus strand of JAEMWC010000611.1, from coordinate 413,672 downwards.
CCGGCATTTTTTTGTTTTTCTATTGTTACTTGTGTCTCTAGAGATTGGCTGCAAACCAGCTATAGGTCTGCGAAACGTTACCACGTGACAGGTTATTTGTTAGTACGAACATTCAATAATTTCGCATAAATTGACCATTTCTATCAAATTGTTCACTTTTGCGTGCTTGATGTGTGCTGTAAACCTACATTTCGCTTAATAGTTGCTCAGAAAGACAAAACTTGCTCGAGGTTGCTATACATACATACACATACATACATTACTTTATTTACCCTCGGATTTTAGAGTAGCTGGTGCAGCTAATATCTCCGAGCATTTAACCATCGGGTGAGAGATAGACCACCACACCTGGAACTACGTCCCCTACTCTTTTCGATAGGTGCTAAAAGTTGCTCAAAAGTTGCGGAGCACAATCGGGACAGGCCTAGTTAGCTGTCGCGACGTAAACTGATCCCTGGTTATTGTGTCTGTTCGTGATTAAGCCATGGAGGAAAACAATGCAATGAATATGAAAAATAAACACACACACACGCACACACACACACACACACACACACACACACACACACACGCACAAGAGGAAAACAAAATAAAACAAGGGCGCGCCCATTTATCGAATAATAACGAACGCGCCGAGTTGGTTCAATTAATCATTTGATAATGCTATACAAGAGGCCTCAAAGGGTTGGTCGTTTTTCAATAATTCTAGTACAAATAAACATGAAGCCGAAGTGAACACAAAGAAACCTGAGAGAAAATGAAAACAGGGGATCGACCACATGTGTAATTGACTCAGCAATGGTCAAGCTGGGGGAATTTGATGAACTGCTGAAATGCAATATATGTTGAGTCTCTCCGACAGAAAGCTCGATCTGGCGTGCTTGATCGAATTGAAAGAGAAGAATACTATAAATGAAGGCCTCGGAGCATAACCATCCTATGTCGAATTTTGAGTCGTTTTTCGATTTTGCTTGGATTTGTCTGAATTTCTGCATGTGAACTGCAATTCGATGGAAACACATTGTATGGTATTTTTTTGACTGATTCATCCAGAATCCAGAAATGCATTTTTTCTTACGTACACCAAGAAACCAACCTTCCATGGGAGTGGTTTGCAAGTTGCATTACATCTTCTTTCAATCGAATTGCAGTTTACATGCAACAATTCGGGCAAATCCCGGCAAAATCGAAAAACAACCCAAAATTCGACATAGGATGGTTATGCTCCGAGGCCTTCAATTGAAGTGAAGCTCATTTGTATGCGTACCGTATTAATATTCATACGTGAATTATGTGAACATTTGTGAGGAGTACAACTAAAACTGGACGTGAAATGATTGACGGGTAGAAAGGATTGTTTGATAGTGTGACGTAGACTATAAATTTGGCGGTTAAAACATCGATTAAGCTCATCGGATACGAAACTTACGTGAGTGCTGGAGCTGCGGATCGCTACGTATTAACTGCATTATCGGTTTGCCTTCCCACCTGGTGATCGAAAGACGTCATGAAAAGTCTGGAGATCCGCAAGTTCTTAACGCTTCTGAAAGAATCCAGTTAGCGTTTTCTCTGTGCTTACCAAATCACGATGAGATATTAGCGTTTTGGGGTACAGAGTAGAAGCCAGGCGGAAAAAGTCTGAAAACAACTCTCGCCTCAAAAGCGGCGCGTCGTTGCTAGTCTTGTTCCATTTCTCAAAGGTTGCGGTGCTAAAAGCTGGGAAAGCGAGAGTGGTTTTTGGACTTATAGGCGAAAAGTGTATGTTTGAAGAGTTCTTGTTCTTCGCACTTGGAGCAGACAATGATCCCAGAATTCATTGCGGTCAAACAGGGCGCTGTCTGAAGTCAAAACCTCTCGCGAGGGGGGGGGGGGGGGCGGTGGGTTGGGGCAGATTATTACTTGTTTTCAGTAAAAACTCTACCTATAAAATAACTTTGAAAACTGTCTAGCTGCTGCACCGAGGTTTCCATTGTTCATTAATTTTGAAGAGCGCATTTTTTGAAACCAATCGTGACATGAAATCGCAGCTTGCTTTTACTGTTAGCCGTGAAATAGTTGGTCGAACTTCGGAAACGCTACCGAAAATTCATTCGGCTCGAAGTGAAGTCTGCCCGTTTTCGATGAGTATCTTGAACACAATCCATGGAAAAGAGTTGCATTGGCGCGCACGGCAAACATTCAAAGCAATATTAAGCGGTACTCCTCGCGATTCGTCTGTGTGAATCAGATGTACGTAAACAATGGATTATAACGTGAACGATCGCCGCAGTTAGGAACACAACTTAAGCAGTAGTGAAACCAAAAAAAACAAACAAACAAACAAACAAAAAAAAAAAAAAAAACGGAAAGAAAAAACCGCTTGTACGGGATTCGAACCAACAACCTCTGCGAAACCGGTGAATTGCCGTAACATCCGCGCTTGTTGGTTCGTGACATATCCGTGACTGATGAACAAGTGAGAATGAATATTTGGTAAACACGCTGCCGAATTTTAACACAGAAATCACTTTTGCGTTGATCGCCTCGGGTTTTTGCTTCTATGGAGGCTAATAAACTACAGCAAAAAGTATTCTCACGCGAGATAAACATTTGTGCGCGACTACAGTCATTGTGATGAGACAATCCATCACGCGTGATAAAGGGATTGAATTTCATGCAAATTTTTTTACGTTTTGGAACCAAGTTAATTTCACAAAAGAGTTAAGTATTTCTGTCAAATTCTTTTACTGTCGTCATTTACGTTAATTTTTATAAGATTTTCATTCCATTGTTTTCCACTTGACGATGAAAATGAATCCATCAAAAACGTTTCAACTGACGAAACCACGCGCAAGTTTTAATTTACTACGCAACACAACGTTCTGAGTAAACGAAACATGACGGAAAACAGCGTACTCTTAGGACTCTTAATTTTTGCTCTAGAACATCTGATTAACTCAAATTTTTGCTGTAGGTCACCAATAGGAGTTGTCTTGGCAAAAAGTTTCTTCAAGTCAAAACAGCCGTCTTTAATATTTTGTGATTTTTCAGCCGTCGGTAAGCTTTTTGCGCACTGATTTAGAATCAACCGAGGTTTTTGTACGCTGGATTTAAGATGTACGCTAACCCTAACCATGTCCCTAACCCTATCCCTAGCCCTAGCCGACGCTCTAGCCCTAATGTTAAGTCCAACCTAAACCCAACAATAACCCTGAATCTCTTCGGAGTGAGTGCTGTTTTCAGGTCGGACAAAATCTTTGCGCGCTGACCTGAGATTAACCAAGGCTACTGTGTGCTATTTTTTTAAAGTCAACCACGAATATTGTGCACTGTTTTCGTGCCAAGCGAGCTTGTCGAGTGTTATGATTCAGCAAAAACGACACATTGCGCATTACGTCTAACTGAACAGAAACGTTCTGTGTTCTCTTAAATCGGTTACGAGCATTTGGCGCTTAGTCTTTCACGCAAAGAATACCCATGGGCATTGTTAATTAGCATACTCCACCATACTATTGAAGGCCTCGGAGCATAACCATCCTATGTCGAATTTTGAGTCGTTTTTCGATTTTGCTTGGATTTGTCTGAATTTCTGCATGTGAACTGCAATTCGATGGAAACACATTGTATGGTATTTTTTTGACTGATTCATCCAGAATCCAGAAATGCATTTTTTCTTACGTACACCAAGAAACCAACCTTCCATGGGAGTGGTTTGCAAGTTGCATTACATCTTCTTTCAATCGAATTGCAGTTTACATGCAACAATTCGGGCAAATCCCGGCAAAATCGAAAAACAACCCAAAATTCGACATAGGATGGTTATGCTCCGAGGCCTTCAAATGGTAGAATAATAATGCACTGTCACTGTCTGTGTTATAAACTCTCCAACGGGTCTCTTCACTGTGCCCCTGACGGGAATGACAGACCTTCTCTACTGACAATAGCTCTATTTTATACTTTCAGTCTATGCTGTTTTAACATCTGCTTTTAGTGAGCTCACTATAATGCACTGTCACTGTCTGTGTTATAAACTCTCCAACGGGTCTCTTCACTGTGCCCCTGACGGGAATGACAGACCCTCTCTACTGACAATAGCTCTATTTTATACTTTCAGTCTTTGCTGTTTTAACATCTGCTTTTAGTGAGCTCACTAAATTATATATTACAGCGCAAATTATCTGTTAACGTTTAGTACTGAAAAAAAAAAAGAAAAGAAAAAGAAAAAAATATATATATATATAGCCCCACCCCTTTTAATAACATTTGAAACTAGCGCTTCCTAGCGGTTCCATATTGGGAGTGAAGTGGTGCCCCATACAGACACCTTTGCCTATATCCAGTCAAGGCTGTGCTCTACCGTTGCCCCGAGACGACTAACGTCTGGGTTCGGGCGATTGCTTGATTGCTTGAAGTCCAGTGTGCAATAAAACAGGCCAAAAATTCTTTTAACACACTGGTGTTCATTTATTGTGTTGGCGAAGCATGGCAGAAAAAAAATCTGTTCTACGAACGTACCCGCACTCAATAGCAAAGATAGCTGTTCGGAAAATTTGTTGCAGATCGATGATTTTTAAAACATGTAACACAATCTTTTCTTGCACGTTACAAGCTGTACAAGCCGCACAAATCAGCTCCGTTTCTCAAAGTAACTCAATACTTTTAACTTCTGATGGTTTATTTCTGGCATCTCTTTGCATTGATCTTGCTATAAACTCAAAATCGAGTCTTCGTTTTGACATTTGTTTTTAATTATTCACTGCGCGTTTGCTTCGCTAAAACAAGGCCATTATGTAACCATTCAATATCATGATTTATTATATGACAGGCTCTTTCAGCGGTCAAGATGAATCAATTCTCCTGCTGTGATTGGCTACCCGCGCGGTCAAGATGGAGCCATCTTGACCGCTCGTGATAGCCCGTTCGTCCCGCGTTTTACTATCTTTTAATTGCGTCCTTTGAGTCATATAATAAATCCTTTATTGACCACGCTTGTTCGGACAAGTCGGCGGGATATTGGCTTCGTTCTTTTTTTGCGTGTTTATGGACCTCGACTTCGTCTCGGTCCATAAACACGCAAAAAAAGAACTTGGCCAATATCCCGCCATCTTGACCTCACGCTTGGCCAATAACCCATATAGCATGACAGAATTATTAAAAGCATACTCAAGTCGACTATAGTGGAGAATGGAGTGTCCATTATCACACGCTCGTTCGGTCGTTCATTGTTTTGTTCGTTTGGTTCTCTGGCCGTTGGGTCGTTCAGTAGTTTCGTTCACTTTTCAGTCGTTTTCCGGTTCATTCATTCGTGTGGGTTCGGTTAGGAATTCATCTCACTGGTATGTGAATTGTAATTGCACGCACCAAACGAGATATTGGTATTTTCTCGGATTGTTTTCAGCCAAATTTCCGACGATCATTGTTCTGAATTGTACGTGAGAGACCCCTCAATCTCTCTCCGCCCCGCCTTGAACTGCAAAATACCTTAGTTAATTGAAGTAGAGAAATTTATTTACCTGCTGTTCTTGAATTTTCTGTTGATTCAGCAAATATTCATTGGTTGCCTACATGCAAAATAATTCAAAAAAATTATAGCCATTAGCAGTTGTTAGGGGACATGTCAAGTAAAATCGCATGCCACATAGCAAGCAAACCTGTCACACGCGACAGTTTGTGAACATCCTCCATGGTAGCCTGCCAGCAGGTTCTCCAGTTTTTTGTTTGCGGCGCGAGTCCGGGAAAACCTGCACGCAAATCCCCTCCTTTTTAATTCCCCGCGTTCGTCCACGATTGCAGCATCATGATTGGTCAGAAGTGACAGGAGATGATAGACGCCATGAAATTCATGAAAACCAGAGCTCATTGGATGGTTCAGGTTCAGGTTGGCGAAAAATGCCAATTGTGACGGCATGCCATTTCTTCAAAGAAATGTTTTTGAAGACTAAGAGGTTCGTTCAATGCTTATCGCCTGGTGTACGTACAGCATCAGATATTCCCACTCGGGTAAGCAATCACTATCTTCACGGAACTAGTTTTGATGTTTCCCAGTAGGTCATAAATGTTCAAATTTTGTATGGGACTGAAAAATACTTTCTTGCGGATGATCCTTGGCGGGTTGTTCGCGAAACCTTTTACTTCGATAGATTTCGATCTGGTGTCGAAACAGAAGTCGGTAGCTGAAGTTTACTTCGTTCGGCATTATCAGCTCTCTCTTCTTCCGTTTTATCCAAGCCAAGAAACTGCTGAACTTCTGGGTAAAGCCCACACAAGCTTTTGATTTTGCGAGTACAAGGATGACACACGCGCTGCGATAAATTTGAGGATTTGCTAGACGAATCTTAAGCCAATGCTTTCGCACCGAAGATCACCGCTAGAACTTCATCTTGGCTGCCGTCTATGTTTTAAATTCGGTAGAAATTTTCTGAAGATTTACGACCACTTTTTCCTGTTCCATATTTTATGCTGAAACAGCATTTGCAAACGAAGCAATTTTGGCTGGCTACAACTTTTGTTGAAAAATAGTTCTTACTTGGTGCGAAAATCAACACGTGTATGTGTTCATTTTCTGTTATGTTTGTTGACATTTTTTTAAAATTCTATTGGATGGTTATTTGAGGCACTGCAGATGACGACTTGTCACCTTCCGAGGGGCGAAATTCAAAAAGAGGGGGTTTGCGTGCAGGCTCTCCTTTCCCCGCCCCAATTTTCTTGCTGCTGCGCCGCTTAAGTGACTCGCGGCTTCAACGCTTGCATGACTCGCGCCGCAACAAAAACAACTGGAAAGCCTGCTCGCAGGCTACCTACATGACCCGTTTTCAGGCCTCGGCTGAACAGTCCCTCTACAACGTTTCTTTTGTCACAGTGAACACAACTAAAACTAATAAAACTAAGAATTAAAACTCGTTGTTTCTTGGCACATGTCGGTACGTTTTCAGTTTTAGGCCTGTGTCGGTTTTGGGAATAAATTGGAGTCCCAATGCACAGAAAGAGCAGAATACGGTTTACAAGGAATACGTAGAATATGTGCGTCCTTTTTTTAGAACGTTTGGGTAGGGAACTCGTGTGAGCACAGGAAGAAAGGTTTACACGCCCGGTCCATACTATTCACCGCGTCAGGTCACTGTTGTAAGATTTATTCGGACCTTGGTATCTGGATGGAAATTTTCCTCTCACTTTTTTCGCGCTGGCCACACTGTCGACCATTTTATTGGAGCTAGTCGCGCATATCTCAAGTTGCCTTGTTCACGTTCGAAATCAATTCTAGGAAATTAGGCTTACCACGAGCATGAAGCTCTTCCATTTCGGTGTTGGGTCACCTAGTGCTAACAGCAAAATGTTGCATCGATTGAAGTTTTAGCCCAAATACTCCCTTATCACGGACCGCCATCTTGGATTTTTTTGTCCACCAAAGCGAGGTTGGACGAGCATGAAGTTCTTTGGGAAGGGTTGCGTTACAGTGTTTTGAGTGAAGATACACGCAGTCATGACCCACGGTCATTGCTGTAGTATGCTGTAATAACGGCAAGCGAAACGAAAGTGGCGAGAATTTGGCGTTTCTCAACTTTCCCTCAAATCCCTCACAGAGATCGCAGTGGATTGCCGCAATAAAGAGAGATAAAGGGCCGCTTTTTGGGGTGAGTGTGTAGAGTCGTGTTATCAAACGCATGTGTTTATACTAGTGGTTGATAAGACTAAGCTACCACACGTTTTAATCATGAAATATTTACTCAATATCTATTCAGAACTTCAGATTCAGAACTTCGAATTCTACCAGTGTTTTTACTTTAGATTTGTTGCTGCTTTTGGTCCAAGCTGTCAAACATTCATGGCACTGATTTGTTTGTTTTTATTGACTCGTATTTGGCAATCTGTGTTCATTGAGATTCTCCCTTGTTGTCAGCGTTTTAATTTGTTGATTTCAAACTCGTTTCCTAGATCAAGTTTATCTTGTGGGCGGTTTTTACTGTCCTTGGTCTATGCAAACTGCAATGGCACAACTCCTGGTTTTACGGACTTGGAAGCCCGGTTATAATTTTATTATCGCTTGGCTTGAAGTGAGCGGAGCTCGGAAGAGTAGAGCCTTTCTTGATCTAGGATGTAAGGAGACTGGTAGAATCGACTGCGGTTTTTTCTGGATATGTATTGAGTAAATACTTTAAGTGCTAGCTGAGTCGTGCGTTTGACAAGTTTACTCGCTGGTCACGACTCGAGTTACTCACTCCAAAAAGCAGCCCTTCATCCCGCTTTATCACGGCAATCCACTGCGATCTCTGTGAAAGTTTTGAAGGAAAGTTGAAAAACGACAAATTATCGCTACTGTGGTTTCGCTTGTCGTCATTAACAAACTACAGCAATGATCGTGGGTCATGATTGCGTGTATCTCCACTCAAAACATTGTAAAGCAACCCTTCCCCAAGAGCTTTATGCCCGTCCAACCTCGCTTTGGTGCATTACACAATCCAAGATGGTGGTGCGTGATAATGGAGTATTGCCTTGGTAGGTCCTGGAGTCCATCCACAAAACGACCAGAGAGACAACTTCACTCGTGAGCCACCTTAGCTACGAAGCATGTTTCGCTTCTCAGGTAGCATGAAAACACCTCTCACCTCTGTAATCTTTCAGAGGCTTGTCTTTACCCATATTCTAGCTTAATGATGCCAGCCTGGTGGCTTTTGCAGAGGAAAATGGCTCTAAAAAAACCTTTGTAAAGCGACAAAAGTACCTGAAAGAGGCTCGTTGATTCAGTAAACGAGCAGCGGCCGCTACAACCTCGAACCCAGGCTCTCTCTCTCTCTCTCTCTCTCTCTCTCTCTCTCTCTCTCTCTCTCTCTCTCTCTCTCTCTTCCTCGCAGAGAGGGTGAGTCATTAATTGTCTCAGTAACAGTTTTTACTAGTTGCCACCCTTCTCTGCCATTAAAGGTTTTAACCACCCAGATTTTGGGTGGTCACGTGATCAGGTCCAACCAGGGTCTCTCTCTCGACGACAAAGGAGGAAACGAGAGAGGGCCTGGGTTCGAGGTTGCGGCCGCTAATGTGTGTGACGTGACGCCTTAGTTCGAGCCACAGTGTTACAAGACCGAAGTTATTTCCATCACAACTCGTTATATGGAGAAGATTAGTGCTCAAGACTAATTATTACCAAAAATGTGCCAAGTGCAATCCCTCACGATGCAAAGGGTTAATTGGAAAAACCTATTCCTCGTATAGCTTATTTCTAAACGGGAATACGAATAACCAGGACGTACAGTTAAAGTTCCAAAAGAAAGGGTCCTCTGTTGGGACTTTTTAGCAGCGATAAGTTGATGTGATGTCAAGAGATAGATTAGTGCTTGGGAGCGATGTTTCTCAAATCACTGGCCATGCTTACTTTTAACTTCTCCACCTCCTCGTCTTTCACCGCATGATCTCGGCGTATCTGCATCAGTGTTTCATCGTAATCTTGCAGTTGTTTAAGTAGGTCCTTGTAATGCTCTGACTCAACCTTCAAATGCTTAACACATGGCAAACAAGTGTTAGACGGAGTTGGCTGATTCTTTTTTATGTTTTGGTTTCGTTAAGAGCACTGGGCCAATTTTGCATCGAAGATGAAGTCATTAAACAAAACTAAACGTGACAGCGTATTTCAAACTCCTTGCTCTACTTACCACCTTCGCAATGGAATCTCGTTAATATATCTCCGAAAGTATGAAAAGGTAAAATAAACGGTGATTGAATACTGCAAACAGAATCCAAGTTAGGAGTGTTTCTGTTCAAAATAAGAGAGATAGATTGGGCCTGTTTAATTTTATTTCTGTTTCTCCTATTCAGGCCATCCATCCTCTTCCATGGTGGGCGTCCTCCGAGTGTTTCTTATACAAAAGCTCCAACTCCCTTGTTGCTTGCCGCGTTAAAATTCCAGTTAAGTGCAAAAAAGCTAGAAATTTCCTCGAAAATGTCATTTAAAAAAGCTGAAGATAAATAAAAGAAGCTCTTATAAACAAACGAAATAATTAGTCCAATGTTATGGTAAGATCACGAAAAAAAGGCTGACGTGCAACTCAGTACACATGACATCTTATCTTGACGCTGTGACAACAAATTAAAGAAAGAGAATACCCTGTTAAATCCTTGTGGCACACCAGGAAACAACTAACTCATAGCCTCTTGAAGGCAATGGGTAATATGCTGTCCTGTGTTTAGATTTACTCAAATAGTGCATTTGAAAGAAGAAATGAGTAATTTTAAAGTATGATCTTGATCATGTCCTCCTTATTTTATATGCTAAGTTACCATTATAGAAGCTGGTACCTCATGAAATTCTCTGAATACTTGGGCACGGATATCCTTGGCCCCTACAGCGTTAGCTTTGTAGTCCATTTCAATTTTAGTGCAGGCGGCTTCAATGTCTTTGTATGACACACTCGGATCAGCCTTTCCACGGATTCTTGCCACGACTGGGTCGAAACGCTTCTGCTTGAGTTCTTTCAGGTATTTCTCACAGGAATCTTTAGTCAACTGATCGTTCTTGCTCTTCCATTCATTCAGCTTTTGATTTGTTTGACTCTGTGAAACAAAAGATTAATATTCATTACATATTTACTTAATAGCAATAAAGTAGCAGCGAATTACTTACTAGCTAGCAATAATGTAACAGCCATCTTTTCCAGAACTTTTGGTTGTTTACAGGACAATCAATGTTAATCGCACACGGTCCAAGGTTCGACATATGGATTTATGTACTATTAAAAAAAAAAAGTCAGGACGAACAACTTTTGGAGGCATAAATAGTAAATGTATTTAAAACAAGTTTCGGTCTTAGACCATCCTCAGAGACCCAGGGGCAGAGAGTCAGGTTGGGACGAAGATTCAGGACGAGCGAAAGTTTACAAGACGGACAGCAGAGCCCCTGGGAACATTTCTTTATCGGATTAGTTCCAGAAGCCATTGAAATACAGTTTCCTGATTGGGCGGAAATTTTCTGGCAAGGAATTTTTTTCTGCCCAATCGACGATCAGCTTATTTATTGCTGCGGAGTGACCGTAGGGAGCGAGCAGCAACATAATCAGGGTTTAAGAAGAATATATAGAAGGAAATTCATCATTTTTTTTACCACAATGCATTACATTTAACCACACTTTTTACCAGAATGCATTGCATCTTACTAGAGTGCACTGCGCCACTTTCTACCAGACTTCTCTGCGGCACATTTTTTCCCAG
>JAEMWC010000611.1:360000-397500 GCA_016490735.1 Pachyseris speciosa | reverse complement strand
CATCCCACACAAGTAAATTGATACACAATCAGAGATTTTAACGCATCTGGAACCGGTGAGGGTAAAAGATGGAATGAGTTTGCGGAATGGCATGTGGCATGACTTGTGGAATCGCATAATTATGCGGCATGTAATGTCTGCAAAATGGCGCGAAAAAATTAATTCAACTGAAGGAGTTAATTATTCAACAGCCAAACGCAAGCTATGTAGCTGCCGATCTCGGTCACAACTACTCTTCACCGGGCTTACTTTCGTATAAACATAACTTATGAACTCTTGAGGTGATTAAATTTGCCTTGAGTGTTGCTTTCATAGGATTAGCCTGTTCGCGAATGATATTTGCAGCGTATTTGTGAAGCTATGCACGAAAGAATCGTTCGACTGCGAGACAACAGAGACAAGCGAGCTTTTGCCATCTTGTCAATTTCAGAGTGTAGGTCAAACTCTTTTGGCAGTTTTGAAATTAAAATTTTATTTTTCCGGAGTCGATTGTAAGCGATTTAGGAACGGAGTCTCACAGAGGCTTATCAGTTATGGTTTTCAGAGTTTTACAGGAGTCTCAAATCGGTCGAGCTGCTTTTGTTGTTATGAGTATGAATAACTGAACTCTCGAAGATCGAGCGACAAACGAGGAAAATATTATAATCAGTTGCGAACTGACTAATCCTATAAACGCAAACCCAAGACAAATCACTTCAAGCGGGTTCATTTGTAATATATTTATATGAAGTCTATCAAAGTACAAGTCCCCTCTACAATGAAAACTTTCTCGGTCAAATCCAATTAGTTTTCAACATTTTGTTGTCGCTGAGATCAGCAACTTCAGCTAACGATAAATTGTTGAAACAGTTTACCCTTTCCCGCTGTCCCCCAATGTTGGGGTCACAGGATCTGCTGAGAGAATTGCGAGAAACAACACTGAGAGGGAAGGGGGAGCCGCCGAGCGTACAAAATAGCCCTTTGCTGTGCTGTCTCAAGTAATTTTGTCGCCGACTGTAGCTTAACATTGATTATTCACTGTGCTAGGCTGGCAGACGCGATTAATAATCGCGAGCAACAATACGCAAGTTCAAGATTATTAACCGTAAAATTATTATCTAGAGAAGGGGCTAGTTCAGTGTTGATCCCGGTAACAACAATTTGCTGAAAACAAATCGGATTTGACAGAGATATTTTATAACATCTGGTACCTTCGATGAGACGGCTCTTGAACGCGAGCACTGAGTTCAGTTATTCATATCGTAACAAGAATTAGTAGCGCGACCGATGTGAGACTCTTGTAAAACTCAGAAAACTATAACTTGAATAAGCCTCTACGGGGCTCCGTTCCTAAATCTCTTACAATCGACCCTGGAAAAATAAAATTTTATTTAATCCATTTCAAAACTGTCAAAGAGGGGTGACCCGAAAACACTGACCCCCGGTCCATGGACCCCACCACTGACCCGGTCCATGGACTACTTTGCAGACCGGTCCATGGACTACCCCTACTGACCCCCTCTACTGACCCCCCTAAAAAACAAAATACGACAAGTAGAGATTAATTATTTACTTACCGTTTGTCCGGATAGGCCACTCGTGTGGGCGAAATTTCGAGCTATTACGCTGCGCAAATATTGCTGCCTCCTTCACTTTGGCGACGTATGGAGGGCCGAAGTACTTCGAAACATCGGCAACTTGCAAATGGGGTTGAGAGTTGTCAAAGAGCACGACCGATAACTTAGTTTTACCTGTGTACTGTTTTTGTGTATTATTTACCTTCGCCATTTTGTTCGGCTTATTCTCCCGCGGGTTCATTATCTCGTCCCAGGCTTCACAAAATAGTGCTCCTTCGGCAAAGAAAGATATATGCCGATGTCCATTTCGTTGTTATGAGTTTAGTTGCCAAATCTTTAAACAGGGCGACTTTATTATGAATGATAGAGAAGGGAAAGTACTGCTAACAGAATAATTCATAGATGAAAAGCTGCAACCTGTGTATCACAACATTAGGTCACCCTCAGCCTAACTCCTGTTAAAGGCTTGGCAACTAAGTAGTCAAAAGTAAAATTGACATGACTTATATACGTTATTCATAAATGGCTGCCAATTCATTATTCTTTTGTCCTTGTGCAAATTAGCCTACCAAACCTCGTTACCATGTGCTAAATTGAAAAGAATTCTTGCACTAATATGAGGCTTGGTAGGCTAATTTGCACAATAACAAAGGAAAAATAAAACAGCCGCCATTTATGAATAAGGTCTATTAGCAAGAGAATGGACAGAGCAACTACAAGCTTAAACGCAAGAAAGGTAAGAAATCTTCTTGCCGTGTAAGGTCATCGGCATCTGTCTTCGCCGAAAGATCTTAAAACATAAGTTGTGTTTAGGAAATGCCAATAGTGATTTCAAGATACAGGACGGCGATGGCAGCGAAATTTACCTTGCGTTCCTTCACACTTTCATCACAATTTATATTTTATTTTAAGATCGCTTACTTTGAAAAATGTGGGTGAATCCTCCTGGAACTGAATTCTTAAGGAAACTGTTAAGTGGTAAAGAAAAATCTTTGTTCGCGTACTCCACAAAATGTGAAAACAGGACATAACACGTCTTAGTCGTGCAGTAACAGCAAAGACCGTGATGCAAGTCCAAAGTTGTTATTTTGCTTCGGGGAAACAATTACTTTGTGAACGTTCGCATTACCATCCCCGTCGTCGTGACATCTTAAACTCCCTAATATTCGCTTGAGATGTCTGTAGATGAAGAAGCGCTTGTTTTAGCCATGAGATTTTTATTTTATTTTTTTTCTCTTTCCTTTACAGTATTTCTCGCTCCAGTTTCTTTCAGGTCCAACTTCCCCTCTAGCTTTTTGCACTTGTTCTTAACCCAACAGTTTCTTTCCATTGTAAGAACAGTATCCAATACCTTGAGCATTTCCCTTCCATACTTTAAATGGTACTTAACTCTGCGTACAGGGTGAAGACGAAAATTAAAACGGAAGGTAAAACAAAAAACTCCTAATTTTATATAAAGCAGAAGCCAAGCAGCAATTTTGTCTGCAATACTCACAATTGCACGGGACCTCTGCTGTAGTTAGTAACAAAAGACATTACAAATTTAGCTGAATATCAATAGTTTGTTGAAACTTGTTTCTTTTAAGTATAAAACCACAACATGCATTAATGACCAACCCCTTGTGTTTGAACATTTCCAAATTCTTACTAACAGTTTCTGAAAAATTCCAAATCCCCCTTATAGGGTTTTAGGCCTCTTGCCTTTTACATTTGTAATAACTCAACAGTTTCTTTATGTTTTAATAATAGTACCCAACACACTGACCATTTCCCCTATATGTACTATAACAATAGTACTTCACTTTGAATACAGGGCAAAGGCAAAAATACAAACGGTATGTAAAACAGAACTTCTAGTTTTATATAAAGCATTAGCCAAGTAGCAAACATTATCTGCAATACTAAAAGTTGCATGCGACCTCTGCAGTACGTAGCTTCAAAAGACATTAAATATAGAGCTGAATATCACTAATTTGCACAAAATGCTTACATAATGTTTAAAACTGTAGCAAAGTTCATTAATGACTAACAGTTTGCACGTAAACACTTCCAAATACACTCTACCTACTAGCCTCTATACTTTTTTTCTGCACGCTGCTTACCCATCTTAAGCAAAAGGAGATCTCAGAATTTTTACAGATCAGTGGTAGCTGTTACTTTAGTGCTGGTACCCTATAATCTCTAGAGTTCTCACAGAGGCAACCCAAAATAATACCTCATACTTCACATCAAACCATTGAAAACTTTCTTTAAACTGAATTTCACACCGTTTTAAAAAACTATATATATGGTATATGATGTCTTGTCTATTAATTTTCAGGCATATTTCAGAGGCCACCTTTAGCTTTCAAGTCACGCAAGATGGTTCTAGTGAAGAATACAACTTATGGGAAGGGGAACTAGGGAGCATGCAGATACTTCAAAGGGTACAAACCCTGCTATCCTCATTCAAGAAAGTGGCAAGAGGTTAAAAAACTTAGACTAAATTATGTTGGAATCTCTCTTGAATCAGCTGACGCAGGCTACCAGTGACGATGAGACTGCTATCAGGCATTATTTTTGATGACACTTTCGTGCACACAGGGTTTAAGTGGTAGTGCCTCGTTGATGTTACTAACTGCCAGGCATTTTTTAACTTTGTTGAAAAAATGGTAGCGCTCAAATCGTGCAAAACAATACAGCTGATCATCTGGGCTCTGAAATCCCACAACATTGGATTTCACAGCCTTTAAGCAGCCAGCACACTTTTTGATGTTACCAGCAATCTTTTTGAGAACCAAAGGCCCAGAGGGTGGTGGATCCACTGGTCGTTCTGCTCTTCTGATGACAAGAGTTGTTGGATTCACAATTTCAGCTTGGAAATTTGCCCCTGTATGCTGTGCATCTGTGTCTGCTGCATGATGGACTTCAACTTCAGATGTAGGTAAAGGCCGCTTTCGGGATGGCGCTTTTCCACCAACATTCTTTGGAGCAGAAGCTGCTGATATCTTGCTGAGACTTCGGCCTTGGTAGGCCTCCACAATGTTCGCCACATAATTGAGATGGATGGCAATAGCAAGGCAGTGGTGACAAAGGTTGTTTCGCCCAAAAAAATTGCAATCACACGTACATTTCCCGCTCTTAAAGCACTGCACCCTGTGAGGAAGTGGTGCCTTACTGTCCACAAAGTAGACACTGTCCTTGAAACCCTGGCGAAACTGGTCATTGTACAGCACAGTCTTGGCTTTATCCAGAAGACTCGCTTGTTCCTCTCTGGAAAAGTGACCACTCAATGCTGAAAGGTCGCTCAGATCACAAGCCAATTGTCTTGCAGGGGCTGAGGAATTGGACAATGGTGTAACCTTAAAATTGCAGCACCTCTTGTACGCTTCTGGATCAGGGCAAATTTTCGTAACATTTTTAAGGAATGCCTTGCGCTCCTCTTGGGTCATCTCAGCATGACTCTTGGTAGGCAAGTATTGTTGAAACTGGTGGCAGACTTCCCACTTGTCTGACAATGCAAACCACGCCATTTCTTCTTCCTGGTCGAATGATTGAACAAAGTCAAATAGGTTAATAATGAGTCTGTCCATGTCCTGGGGAATGAATTTCATCCAGTCTTTCATCATGTCATTTACCGACTCAGGGATGTTTTGTTCATATGGCTTGTTTCCCAAGCCAAGGTCTTTCAGAACAAATGCAGCCATCTTTGTACGCATGTCATCAAGCTTATGGGTGCGAAAATACTGGGAAAAGGCTGGTGGACCACACTTCTCGGATCTCTCCAGGGTGTCCCACTCGTCCATGAGTAGTGTTGCAGTCTTGTTAAACTCTTCTCGCGAACTTGACCAGATTAATCCACTTTTTGGTTTAAAGAGGTCTTGACAAATGCGCGACACCAGTGCCGAAGACAGACCAAGCTTTCTACATTTCTCCTTTATATTTCTTTGGCAGTGGATGTAACAAAGCAAAGGTGCCGCATTCCTGAAACCAGCCGAGAGGGCATTTGTTAAAGCACGCTCGTCATCTGTGCCAGTGGCATGCAGGAATTCACTTAGACCTGGTTTTTCACGAATAAGGCAATGAAGAAATGACAGATACGTGGATTCATCTCTAGTCATGCAGATCATGACAGGGCCTAGAAAGGAGGGATGATTGTTTGCTCCCTTTACTCGAAGGACTGTGTTCTTGAAACTTGTTACAAGGACATAGAATGGTCCGAGTTGAAATGTTACATCAACTCCAAGCTCAGAGACGTGGTTTACCCTGTTATGACAGCAAAACTTCACAATATTGTTAAGCTGTCGGTTAGTGAATAACATGACTGTAGGCAGATCATTACAAACCACCTCACGGATGAAGCCAGGAAAAGTTGTCTTCTGTAGTTCTAGAACAGATGCTAGTGGGTCCTTTTTTGCTTTTTCAGATGGTTGTCGAGTGAGGTATTCAATCTGTTTCAAGTTGCGTGGAAGGGAACTAATGCTATGCGTATCACTGATACCACCAGCCTCCTTTCTCGCTAAGAACAATGCCCTCTTTGGGCCAAATGTCTTAGCTTTCTCTACAACTTTCAGCTTGGTGCTCTCTTTGGACCTGATATGTGGCATACTGGATGAGGTACGATTGCCATGCTTTTTAATCTTAAATTTTGTGGGCTGGCCATCAAAACTGTAATTAAGAAGCACAAGTGGGAACCATTTTTCAATGTCTTTGCCGTACTCAATGGACACTATTGTTTTGTGATATTTAGTGTAGGAGGAACATGTATATGTTCTTCTTCTCACTGCGACATCGGCTCATGCTTGACTGTTGACCTTTTCGAGTTCAGCGACTTTCCCCTCCTCATCCCTTATGATGCTATAAAACTTGGGCTTACAGCCTGTCATGGCCCACGCCCCATTTTCGTCTGAGAACAAATCTTTTCTGTTTTCCAAGGTATCAAGGTTTAAGACAAATGTTGCATTGTCTTGAATTCCAATGGGAACTGCTTTGCTTATGATTGTGGGATTTTCTTCCTTGCAATTCATCATAAAAGGGACAACGTAAGGATTATCAAGGCTCTCAAAGGTTATCATCTTGCACTCAACATTACCATTGTATAGCTTGTAATCCTTTCCATCCAGTTTTGAGGGTGACTTTGAAACATCGAAACGCTCTCCATCAGCATAGCTTTCTTCATCAGTAAGAGCTTCTAGGTTCTATAAAATATCCAGTAAAATCAAGCAAAAAATATTAACCCTTTAACCTTTTGTTAGTAAATAATAAATTCTTGTCAAGCAGACTGGTGACTAGAATGAAAGAGTGGTTGTCAGAGAGGGGCAAGCGGGGGTCTTGTCACGAAGTCACGATAGTAAATTTTCGATTTCACGAATCACGACTCAAGAGTTCAATTCACAAAGGTCACGGAAAAAATCTGATCACAATGCAGTGAAATTCAGCTACGAACTCAACTTTAGACATTCACGATTTATTTCCTATCTACTCACGATTCACAGCCAAGGACTTCTGCATTTCACGCCTCACGGAATACACTTCAATCACGATTCACGGAACAGTTTATTATCAAATCACGATTAACAGAGCACCGGATAATGGCGTCACAAAAATACCCTCCACTCCCCCCTTCCCCCCCCCCCCCCCCTCAAGTAGTTATGGAAGGTTAATTGAGCAGAATGGAAAGCTATGCTATGTTAAATATTACTGTACATGTAGGTGGAAATTATGTTCTTATCGTTATTTCAGACAGATTAATAGCATTAAGACAGACAATTTGAATAGAATATTTTACATACCTCAGGCAGACTTGTATCACAACCAGTAGCATATTCATCTATACTGCTATCGTCTGGATCATCTTTGTCGTCAATAAACTCCTATATAAATGACATCATTCAATCAGTGCCCCTCCACTATCCGGACATTGAAGACGCCAGTGGATCATAGCGTGTTTAATTTTAACTGGAAATTTTAGCCTGTTATGCTGCAGCTATCAGTCACAGGCCGCTGAAAATTCACTCACCTCATCGCTTGACAGTACATACACCTCCACATTGCTGCTAAAAAAAGGAACGTATATTTCTATTTAAATCTGTTTTAGGTGCAAACAAATGCAGATGGCCCAGAAAAACAAACGAAACAAAGTGATTCAATTCAATAACTCTTACCGGTCATCCATGCCTGCACGAGACAGATGGTGAGGGGGCTTATCGTATTTTGTGAAGCCTGGAACGAGATAATGAACCCGCGGGAGAATAAGCGAACAAAATGGCGGAGGTAAATAATACACAAAAACAGTACACAGGTAAAACTAAGTTATCGGTCGTGCTCTTTGACAACTCTCAACCCCATTTGCAAGTTGGCGATGTTTTGAAGTACTTCGGCCCTCCATACGTCGCCAAAGTGAAGGAGGCAGCAATATTTGCGCAGCGTAATAGCTCGAAATTTCGCCCACACGAGTGGCCTATCCGGACAAACGGTAAGTAAATAATTAATCTCTACTTGTCGTATTTTGTTTTTTAGGGGGGTCAGTAGAGGGGGTCAGTAGGGGTAGTCCATGGACCGGTCTGCAAAGTAGTCCATGGACCGGGTCAGTGGTGGGGTCCATGGACCGGGGGTCAGTGTTTTCGGGTCACCCGTCAAAGAGTTTGACCTACACTGTGAAATTGACAAGATGGCAAAAGCTCGCCTGTCTCGCAGCCGCGAATGATTCGCACAAATACACTGCAAATATCATTGACCAACAGTCCCGAACAGACTAACCCTATGAAAGCAAAACTCAAGGTAAAATTTAATCACCTCAAGAGTTCATAAGAAAGCAAGCCCGGTGAAGAGTAGTTGTGACCGAGATAGACAGCTAGCTTGCGATTAATATTATCTGTGTTAGGCTGTAGAATAATTAACTCTTTCAGTTGAATTAATTTCTTCACGCCATTGTGCATACATTACATTCCGCATAATTATGCGATTCCGCAAGTCATGCCACATGCCATTCCGCAAACTCATTCCGCCTTTTACCCTCACCGATCTGGAATAGGATCTTTAAAACTGAAAAAATTCTTGATTTGAAAGAAGAAAAAACAATTCTGATGTCTATACCTTTGCAATGAACGTTTAACAAGCGTTGTAGTTTTTTGCGAGCGACGGTAGAGAAATCACCCACAAATGGCAGTTTGAAGTATTGAATACCAGTAGTGTTTTCCCCAGTGGTAGAAGATTTGTTTTGAGTTGGTCTAGAAGACAATTTGTTTTTATACCCCTTAATAATCTTATCTATGAGATGGCTAGGAAAGGAGTTGCGTTGAAGTGTTATAGATAGTTGTTGAAGATCTTTTTCCCGCCCAGTGGTGGTGTTGTTGATTTTAAAAATTCTGTCAACCAAAGTGTAAATCAGACCAACCTTATACCTAAAGGAAGTAAAACTAAGGAAATTAGTAAGAAGCCCAGTGTAAGTGCTCTTGTGATAAATGGAAGTGATACAAGAATCCCCCGAGTTATCCACAAGAACATCCAGACAGGGGAGTTTCCCATTGAGTTGAGTTTCATAAGTAAACCTAATGTTAGGATGTCTAGAGTTGAGATAACTTAAAAACTTCATTGCGTCCTGCTCATTGTAAAATAGACAGAAGGTGTCATCGACGTATCTGCGATATATAGTTATCGGTACTATAGCTATTGCGAAGAGAAATGTCAAAGATCAGGCGAAGAGGCGGTGTAGCTTGAGCTGAACGCGAAGTGCTAGTCATGCGTTGACAACAAAAGTTACATGCTCGGCTGGCACCTCTCCCTATTTCCAGGCATTAAAGGTGCGCTTTATTAGCTCTACTCACCGCCCGTTTTGAAAGCCATTTTATGACATGCATAGCTCTCGACGAGAGTTCAAATGGAACAATCGGCTTGTTTAGCCTACCCGCATTCCCTCTTTCGTTGCAGGGATTAGTGAAAGAGAATATATTTGCCTTATTGCATAAAAACACTACGTGCGATTGAGAGGGAAGAGTGATTGCTCATAGTTTACGGCTTGTTCTTAGACAAACTTCGTGTTTTGTACAAAATGCAGAAATTGAGTACTTCTTTCGGTTAAGTATGACTCATCACAATTTCCCTTCGCTACGGTGGAAAATCAAGTGTCGATTATATTACAGCATGAATGACAAGATATAAAAATTCACGGTCTAAAATCATTGCGTTCATCAACAAAACTATTTCTTCAGTAATCAAGCCATAATTTCTCCTAATTGTGCATTTTAAGCAGTAGTAAGTTATAACAGACCCAGCAAAGGATGTTTTAAGTGAAAACAAACGAAATGAGATGCTGTGATGTTTCAAAATAAATCGACAAGTGCTTTATTAACTATTATGTGCTAATAATTGTACGCCATCTTCATGCGTGAAATCAACATCGTGGGAACCTCTACTTCTGATAGGCTCTGCTGCATTTTGCTTGCAAGAATTTTATGTCATGTACTGCGGAGGTAACTATCGCTACGAACTCAAGTTGTGACAAACAGTGCATCAGAAATGAAATAAATAATTCAAACTCTGGAAAAAAAAAAAAGAATAACCCACAGAAACCTTGTACTCATTACGGATCACAAAATGATCTTCTTTTTATTGATTTTCATTTATTTCTTATTCCATGCAATTATTTGGGTTCTTGTCAGAGAAAAATATTCAATTTCCTCTTTATTATTATATTTTATTTGTAATTATATGGAATTTTGTACTCGTTTGTATTTATATCATTTTTATTTCGTCTGTTTTTAATATTTCTTCTTTTTCCCATTTTTGCCATTTCCCATCTTTTCTTTTTGATGACTCCGCACTCCGCACTGCGCACTCCGCACTGCGCACTCCTCCTTTTAGGAACAACATTGTTGTTTCATCAAGGAGTAAACCGCTTTCAATGGGCAGGTAGATGAATCACTGCGTAAAATATGTCACTGTCAACAGAATGTGCCGCAGCATTACTATCTTTAAGATACCCGACTTATATATATAGCGATAATTTTAGGCAATAAACCTTGCAAATAGAATTCTATATGTGCTATATTTTACATGTGAAAAAAGCGATCAGCTTCGCGTAGAGCATTCTTCACATGTGAAAATATAACCAATCACCGTTCAGAGAAGAATCGCTTAGCCAATCAGAGCAAAGCATTTAAATGCTCCCAAGAAGCGCGGGCTCCAACTCAGCGCCCGCTCGAACAAAACATGGCTTCCGCTTCCCGTTTTGTTCCACTGGATTTACCGTTAGATGATTTTATTGGGACGCAATCGAACAAAAACCAGGGGGCGAACACTCAAGGAAGAACATTCAACATTTCTATAAACAGTGTAAGTCAACAGAGTAAGAATTTGTCTTTGCACAGCGCGAAGCGCTGCCATCACATGATTGAATCTGACAGTGATTAGGGACAAGCGAAAACATTTCACACTTTGTATTTACAAATTCTCCCGTATTTTTCAGTTATTCTAAATAGGAAGTGATATTTAAGCTTGTGTAGGCTCTTTGTCTACTTGTTGCTGACCTGGAAACCTGACATGTGTTTTTTATTACGCTCGGTCATGTTAGATCAGTGGGTCGGTACAAAACGTGGACCCCCCTTCTGGACCCCCATCTGGACCCCTTCTGGACCCCCTTCTGGACTCTCTTCTGGACCCCCTTCTGGACCCCCTTCTGGACCCCTCGATTTTTCTGTTGAAAAATAATACAATGATATTTAACAGTCTTCGCTTTGGATTTCAACTTCGGCCAGTTCGTTGATAGTTACAGACAGTATTACAGTAATCGCAAACATTACCACAGCCAGTTGCCATTTTCATCTCCAGAAAGACTTGCTTTGAATTTCGCTGAACTTGCGTTGCTGACTTTTGTTGTTGTTACCAAATACTTTAGAATTTTCTCGCAAAGGTTAGATAAACTTTAAATATGCAAATTACTGTTCGGCTTTCAACTGGGTTTCGAAGAATGTGAACCGAGCTCAAAAACTATCTTTTTTTTTCTGTTTGGATTAGAATAAGCACTGCTAGTTAATGTTATCACTGCAGCAAAAAGGTGAGCAATGTTTTCTTCCACGCTGGCAAAATATAGTCGAAAGCCGCTGAATGATGATGGATGAAATATGATCACTCTGGTTGCCTAGCCATGACATAAATCTGCCACCGATAATAATTTTCACATTCTCCGAAAGCCAGTTGAAAACTGGACAGTAATTTGCATATTTAACGTTTATCTAACCTTTGCGAGAAAATTCTTAAGTATTTGGTAACAACAACAAAAGTCAGCAACGCAAATTCAGCGAAATTCAAAGTAAGTCTTTCTCGGGATGAAAATGGCAACTGGCTGTGGTAATGTTTGCGATTACTGTAATACTGTCTGTAACTATCAACGAACTGGCCGAAGTTGAAATCCAAAGCGAAGACTGTTAAATATCATTTTATTATTTTTCAACAGAAAAATCGAGGGGTCCAGAAGGGGGGTCCAGAAGGGGGTCCAGAAGGGGGTCCAGAAGGGGTCCAGAAGGGGGTCCAGAAGGGGCCCAGATGGGGGTCCAGAAGGGGGTCCAGAAGGGGGTCCACGTTTTGTATCGACCCTAGATAAGTCTTGAATTTTTTGCTGTTCTTCGTGTAAGCTTATTGAATCGGGAAAAATATAACTGATTTCAAGTATAGGTTTAAATCTCGTTATATATATAATAGACAAATTACAGCATAGAAAGTGCTTTGTACGGATTCTTATTCACTCGTTGCAAAACTTTGGAAACTCACTCGTTCGCTGCGGTCACTCGTTCGTTTTCCCAAGTTTTGCAACGCGTGAATAAAAATCGTACGTCGCACTTTCTATGCTGTAATCTATATATATCGCACACCTTTCGTGACTTCTTATACCGACAGTCAAACGTCCAATCTGCTGTCAGCCATATTTTCGATCGCTGTATCGACACTTCGAGGAGATGTCTGGTGGAAAGGGGCCCACAAAACTCAGATATCGACAAATTCAACTTCTACTCAAGCAAAAATCACTTGTTAGGAACTAGAAAAATCAAAATGAAGACCGATCGCAGGTATCGTAAACTTCACGCGAAGAATTGTTGACAACTCGGCCACAGTTGTTGTTGTTTGGTATGAGCTTTTGTTTTTCTCTGGTGTACTCACAGGCAGTGGGCCGCTCCTGAAACTTTTCGGGGCGATGGAATTTCTGTTGCACAGGCCAGGCAAATTTACCGATCGGGCGAGTGAAACGCAGCCGTTGAATTTTGTTTTGCTCACGAAATCGAACCGTCCACTGCTTACAATCGACTCGAAGTCGCGTCTCAGCTTAGCTTGCAGCCCAGCTCAGTTTCGAGAGAGACCTTGAAATGGCCTGAGAAAATCCAGTTTAAAAGAATTTACCCGTAGTCGTGGTTGTCTCTCCATCCACTTATATTATGACAATCATGAAAGACCAGGTTAAGTGGTTGAGGTCATTGGGCTTGAAGGCTGCTTTTGTGTGGAAAAGTACGGAGGCCGAAATCACAAACCAATTTATCAAATCAAAATCGTTTTCCAATACTCTGACATTCTCTTACATACAGATGCCATTTTGACGTTGATGTGAGTTCAGATTATGCTTTTGAAATAGCTGATTACCTAGGCTATAGAGTAAGACTCAAATACGAACTACTCCAGTGTTTTGGAGGGACAGGAATGGAAAATGGCATATATTATGTTAAGATGAAAACAGATTTTTACAAAAATCATCACTCTTATGAGCATATAGACACTTGATGTTTTCCTTACTATTGGTAGAGTTAGCATAATTTTTGAGGCCTTAGCAGATTTGTGGCAGATGCTTTGCATGGTAATTGGGGTACGGTATTGACCTGATACCTTTCGTAGCATTACAGCGCGTTCATAGCTCCTAAGAATTAAGCAGTGTGATATGGTATTGCTGAACATCTTGTGTAGTGCACTTACTATGATTAGCCTATTACAGGTGTTTCAGTGAATGATGATGGTTAACTGACTTGTGTTTCGGGAAATTGTTTGTGTTTTGAGAAACTGTTTCATGTTATCGCAAACTGATTTTTGTTTTGGTAAATTGATTTGTGATTGACCCTTTTGGGCCACTGTAGAAAAGCAAAGTGAAAGAAGACCTTAACATAACAGATGGACAATTAAATTTTAAGAACAATTTTAATTATTTTTTTTTGTACTCCCTCTGATCATGAAACTGAGGGTGTAATTTCATCTTGGGTATACTCATTGGAAATTTCATTTAGTACAAGGTAGGCTTCTCCTGAAGTGCTGGCAGCTGGCTAGAAAGTGGCTTCTTTAAATTTTGAGCCACCTGTTTTTCAGTGAAAATTTCCAACGTTTTTGAAGGCTGTTTAAATTGTCATAAAAAAGCCACCTTTGTTAGGTTCCAGTCAACTACTCTAAAACCTAATAACAACTCTGAGGCCATATTTGGCTTGTGACAAATAGTCACTTCAATATCCGACCAGATTACATTTGAAACTTGAATTTAAAGTTACATTTCACTTTTAAGAAAACCTCTGAACAAACAAAAAATAAATGAAATAACAATCCCTTCTAGTTTTATTTTATTGTTTTTTATTCCACTTCATCTAAAAGGGGATATCTTACTGAGAAGCTACTAAATTTTCTCATTTTGAGTGACCATGTTAACATAGTTTGTAATTGTATTCAGGTTATGGGTATGATTTGTGTGCAATGTTCTTTAATTTGAAACGTACCATAAAATAATTTAACTATACTTAGCCATACCATTGTATCAGCCTAACTGTTTGACTCCGTGAACTGTATAGTTGAGAATGATTTGTCAATAGGTGGTTATCGAGGGTCTTTCGGCACAAAACACATTTAC
The DNA here is from genome assembly GCA_016490735.1 of Pachyseris speciosa. Lineage (NCBI taxonomy): Eukaryota > Metazoa > Cnidaria > Anthozoa > Scleractinia > Pachyseridae > Pachyseris > Pachyseris speciosa. Next base: position 383,097 of record JAEMWC010000611.1, on the reverse strand, counting down.
ACTATGTGAGGAACTGAAAACATGGTTCCTTAATTAACTGAAAGGATTCTCTAATGTTTTTAAAATTGTCAAGGAAAAGGGCGGTGACAGGAAAAGCCCATTCCAAAATTGATGCGGTCTCGCGGAAGAAATCAAGTCCTTTCCTGGTGTACCACTGGCTTAGCAATCACAGCAACTACAACTGTATCATGCAAAAATGGAATTTAATAATTGTTATATTATGGATACACTTGAGCGTTTATAAAGACGAGTGCATACAAGACACTAAACATCCTGCATCATCTTTATCTGAAACTTTGCAACCTTAAAGTTGCAGCACAGTCAACATAATGTAAATGTTTCCAGCAAGGTTTTGAAAAAGCCCACTCTAAAACATGTTTTTAAAACTTAAATTAACTTTTTGACTGAGCTCAGCACCACTGTGGTAAAAGAGTTCATCGAAAGCTTATACAAATTACCATGTATCTTGCATGTACAGTACAACACAATTAGCAATTATCACAACTGCAAGGCAATCTGCATATTTTTATGCACACCTTGGGAAAAAAAGCATATTGGCCAACAGATACCAGTCAAAAATATGAAAACCAAAACATTGTAATAGGTCACAGTGGAACTGTACACTTTCTCTATGGCCTTTTCGTGGTCTCTCTCGTAATTAAGATTGCAAGGTTCGATTTCGTGAGCAAAATATTAAACCGCCAAGTTGCGTGCTTCTCGCCCGATCGGCAAACTTGTCTGGCCCGTGCAACAGAAATTTCATCACCCCGAAGAGTTTCAGGAGCGGCCCACTGCCCGTACGTAAACCAGAGAAAAAAGCCCAAACCAAACAACAATGATCCTAACAGGAGAAGGAGACCGAGTTACATGCTGTTGTTCGCGTGAAGTTTACAATGCCTGCGGTCGGTCTTCATCTTGATTTTTCTTGTTTCTTACAAGTAATTGTTGCTTGAGTTCAATTTTAATTTGTGGATTTCTGGGTTTTGTGGGTCCCTTGCCACTAAAATGTTCCTTGTAGGATAAATCTGTCGAACGAACGAGACAAGTGGAACCACCTAAAAATATGGTCGACAGCAGATTGACCGCTTACTTGTTAAGGTCGGCACACACGGAGGGACTAGTCCCTGCGACTAGTCCCCGCGACTAGTCCCGGGGACCAAGTCCCTTCGTGTGAACTACCCATTTTCATTAGAAAATCTAGTCGTAGGGACCAAATTTGGTCCCTGCGACTTGTCCCACGAATTCAAACCATGTTTGAATTCGTGGGACAAGTCGCAGGGACTTGTTCCCTCAAATTATGCTGGTCCCTGCGTGTGAACTGTTCGTGGGACTAGTCCCTGCGACCAGTCCCTTCGTGTAAACTCTTCAGGGGACTAGTTGCAGGGACTAGTCGAAGGGACTAGTCCCCTCGTGTGTGTCGACCTTTAGTGTAAGGAGTCACGAAAGGAGTGCGATATATAAGCTGATCGCCGATTGGGCAGAAAAAATTCCTTGCCAGAAAATTTCCGCCCAATCACGAAGCTGGATTTCAATAGCTTCTGGAACGAGTGCGATAAAGAAATGTGCCCAGGGGCTCTCCCAACTGTGTTGTAAACTTTCGCTCGTCCCGAATCTTTGTCCCGTCCCGACTATCTGCCCATGGCCGAAAATTTCGGACATTTGAGCCCACACGGTAGTAGCGGCTTTTCCCAATCAATATCAAAAATGGCGTACGAAATTACAAAGCTTTATATGAGAAGTGATGGAGTTACGGAAAATACTAGCCTGTGAACAGGCTCCGCGGCTGGGGAAAACGAAAAGAACTGGTCGCGGCGGGAAAAATGGCCGAGTGGGAGCTGGGGGGAAACGGAGCCTGTTGGCACACCATTGAAGTCGCCACTCCACCCCTTTGAACAAACCTGTCATTAATCTGTCAATGAGTTGTCATTAGCTCCACTTGGATGCATTGGAATGTAAATAGATCGCACGTGAAAATGACAGCTCGTGCGAAATACGCGCCTTTCTCCGTCGGTTTGAAATGGAGCGGGCCGATCTCCATTGCCGCTTCTATTTGCGGTTCCAAAAGGGTTAACTCGGTACCGGTATTTAGTGCATCTAAAAATAAGGAACTTCTTGTTGTTCCCGGCCAAGAAAGTATCATTTTAGCTGAATCACTAGAATAACTTGGACTTCAAGTGAGGCAAGAAGAAGGCTTTTCCAACGTAAGTTGCATGCCATGTGCTCGACAAGCCGTTCGTCTGTCGAACTCCTTCACCGTTCTTACAAGCCCATGCAACGAAAGCCCTGTCAGCTCTTCAACGGTCGATAAAAGTCCCGAATCTGGCAACAAAAGATCAGTAGCGGTTCGTTCGCCGTCGGGAGTGACACCATCGGCAAAGCGAAATAGAGATGACACACCAGAAGCGGTAAACACAACCGGGATCTGCTTCCCAAGTTGGCCGTCTTGAAGCTCTCTCGACCAAACTCGAAAACACCAACTCTCTGGGCTCCCATATATGATCTCAACATCAGCGCTAGCACGTAGCTCTTTTTCCGTTTCTTCGTCTCCTAAGCCGATGGCGTACGCTTTCAATCCTAGCTGTCTCCTCTCTTCCACCTGATCTTTCATAATGGAAACTAGCGGCGTGACGACTAGAACTGTCGTCCTTTCTAAATTCCAAAGCACTTTCATCACACGTGGCAGTATTTGGAAGATAATACTTTTCCCAAATCCGGTGGGAAGGATTCCAAAGACATCCTTTTTCTCGACCAGAGAACGCAGGCAATGTTTCTGCTCGACTTTTAGCTGAGTGATGTGAACAAAATCCCTGAGCGAATCGCTCAACGCTTTCTCAAAAAGATCGTTCTCCACGCTCTCAACGTCAGCCGCCATATTCTCAAATCGAGCGATATGCTAATATGCAGCTTCCACCGGTCGGCGTATTGCGCAAAATGTAAATGATAGATCCTGTCAACAATCAGTCTTCTGGCCAATCACAGTTTGCACTAGAATCTAGTGCACAGCAGGTACCTTGGAACGGCGGCACGTAATCAAAGTCCACATGCTTCGCCGTTTTTCCCCTCCCCAGTCCCCACTCGGCAAATTCTCTCGCTTCGGCCAGTTGGCTATTTTTCCCGCCGCGACCAGTTCTTTTCGTTTTCCCCAGCCGCGGAGCCTGTTCCCAGGCTAGGAAAATACAAGCACAATTAATACCGTTTTTCCGTTTGCCAAAATCGAGTGTTATTCAAAAACATTTCAGCGATATTGTAGTTAAAGAATCTACCGGAAAAACGAATTCGATACCTTTCTTTCGAAAGGATGTCAATTTGCAATTTCAGCTCCAGTCAAAACACTATAAATCAGTGAAAAAAGAAGCGAAGACAATATCTTTGCTAGCAAATAATCCGAAATCTAAAGTCGCTATGTAAATTGCCAAAATCGAGTCAAAAATGCAAATAGATCGCTATTTTCAGAACTAAAAAACAAATCTTCAGCTTGTAAACGTACCTTTCCTTTCGGCTGCTAAAAACCGTACAAAATGAAATAAGACCACGAGAAGGTCGACATGTCACGCAGATCCACGTCCGTTCCATGAAGAAGAAGACAACAAAGTCTCGCTCTTAGCACCGTATTCTCGCACGCAAATCCTGCATATTTGGTATTATAAACAACGTGATTCTCGAGGAGATTCAAGAAAACTAACCCGTTCCATTTCGATGATAAAAAAGAAGTAAAGCTGCGATGTACGATATATGTAAACCGGAAGTTCGTGCTCTGAGTTCAACAAGCGATATCTCGGCCAAATGTGCCTCAAATGTCCCTCAAAAGGCATCGTTCGATAGCTTTTTGCATGGATGCTCGTTTTGGCAATACCTTCAGCCAGTGGCATTCATCTGACCAAATACATATTTGTATTTCACCCCTCGATCTGTCCTAAAAATATGTGCGCGGAGGTCACTGCTCAAATCATTGGTTAAGGCCATTACGCGACAGCGTGAATGTTAGTCGCACGAAATGTGATGTCCGAGATTTCGGGCCATGCCCTGGGTCTCCGAGGATGGTCTTAGACCTTCATTAGTTTCGCAACGTGGTTTACAAAGATTTCTTACAATTTATGTCAGTGTAGAAAGAACGTTAAGCGGAAAGGTCAAGGACGGACAACTTCTGACCTTAAAAAAGTTGAAAAACTAAGAAAAAAAAACCTTCATCAGTTACGATGCAAAATGAAAGGTTGCTCTTTTAAATACAGGTTGAGTGTTATTAGTTACATAATACGGTGAAAAAGTGACAAGAATGTATTCATTAATAAAAGAACATCTACATGTTGACTGCGCTTTGAACTAAACTTTTTTAAACACTGCGGCACAAATTCTTTGTATACAAAACCCGTAATACTATAAAGCTACGACTATGAATTACAGCATAAAAGCGGATAACGCCGAGCAAAACAAGCAACCCTTAGTTAAGAGCATTACAAAATCCCCGATGTAAGCCTCTGAAACACCGCAGCGCGATGATTCGATTTGTTATGTTCTTTACTGAGGGTTGCTTCTTTTGCTCGTTCATTATATAAACATGTGAGTGATGAAACACATGACTTTGAATGTAAGAAGATCATTCATATATAGTACAGAGATTTACTCACAGAAATGACAGTGATGTAAAAATCGTTTTGCTTTTAGTCATAGCTAGTCAGCGACGCGAACGATGAAATTTCACTAGTGAAAAACATCGTTCATAGCGTCTGATTGAATGAAAGTTGTTTTTCACTAATGAAAAGCGATCGTTCAAGGAACTACGTCATCCTTGGCGCGAAAACTTGCAAGCCGCCCTGTCGGATGTCGAAAAGGTTTGTGAACGCTGATTCGGTTGGCAATTTCATTGCTGAGCGAACACAAAGACTATGAGCATCAGCCTTCTTGGCTCCTAAGTCTATTGTCAAGTTTTGAAAGACATCTGAAGAGGAATAACTATACTCTGCCAGTATCATGAATGGCCTCAGTCGTGTGCAAGGAAACTACTCCTGTGCAACTGAACAGAAAGAGTTAAAGAAAAAAGGAAAGGGAAATAAGTCAAACGCTTCGGTAGCCTTAACCAGCGATGAATTAAATACACTGTACGAAAAAGACCTTCTAGTACACGAAATCCTGAAGCGCTTTTAGACACACCGGTTAAATGACACCAAGCATTTTGGACTCAGGGGTTTCTAAGAACATAGAGACATGTATTGGGGCGATGTAAAGTTGAAGCGGCAAACAGCAGACAGCGAGAAATTTTTGGAGTTTAATGAAAGACAAACCAAGACAAGAACCGGTGCAGACTGTCGCGATGTTAAGCCTGGTTCACACTAGCGACATGACATAAAAAGGACGTTATCTGGGTGTAAAAATTAAAGGACGTTATGTTTGTGGTGTGAACATACAGACATAATGACATATCAGCATCGTAACAGCATGAACATAACGACGTAAAGATAAAACTGATCTTTTCCTTATGTCGTTATGTCGCTAGTGTGAACCAGGCTTTCGAGCAATACCGCCTAAAATGTTGTACTGTCGTACTCTACGTCCAGAAGAGACCGGAGAACTGAAACAGTGAATGAAGACGACTCACCTGATTTGCTGTAAACAACAACTTAAAGGTAGAGTCGCTTAAAGCGAAAGAGTTGTTTAAGGTTGCTCCTGTTGGAGTAAACAATCTTAAAAGTCTCATAAGTAGTGAAAACTATGCCTCAAAAAGGGGTCCGGATAATCTGCGAGCCAGAGAGTCATGCGAGCAATGCAAGTCAAGCAAGCCATCGGAGAATATATATATTGCTCTATTTTTTATTGGAAATAATTCGTTTTGTAATTGGGTTTGCTTCTGGAAATTTCTTGCAGAATTTTGCAATAGCGATCGCTCGCGATCGCCATGTTGGATGCATAAGAGTCTGTGGGTCAAGAGAGAGCGACAAACTTTGACTTTCCCTCCCTTTCTCCCCTGCTTCGTTCTTGCGAATGGTATAGCGTACGAAAAATCTTCAATCCTTTTGACAGTCAATCTCCCCTTGACTCCTGAACAAAGAGGTAGTATTGAACTGAGCAAGAGTAAGCTTTGAACTGCCGCTTGTACTTCTTGTTTTCACACTTTTACATATTATTATAGTTGCGTTGTCTGTGCAGACAGTTGGGTGAATATTGTTTGTTTGTTTTTTGAAAAATATCCTTGATGCCAGAGTTTTTTCATAATAGGCACTTGAACATAACTCCAGGATCTGAGAAAGTGGCGATGAAGTTTCAAACAGCCCATGTACGTTGCTGCCGTCCGCATTGTCAAAAATGTATTATTGGGTTTCATTTCGGCTTGACGTTTTCATAATTTTTTATTCGATGTTCTCTTAAGAGATTGCTATATTGTTATTGTTATTGTTACATTTAACCTTTCAAATGCTGGTATCAAAATCTAAATTCTCTTGTGTTGCCCATCCTAATTCAGTTCTAACGTATCGATAACATCAGTTGACCATGTTACTTCACTGTGGCCCCTCTGCCACGTAGACAACCTTGCCCATGATTGTTTACGTAGCATTTTAGCCGAAACCCATGCGGAAAACTTTATCAGTGACATATCATGTGATCCCGGTGTTGCAGGACGTCTTACGATGTTCTCTTTGATGCGGTTACGCCTTTCGTTGACACGGTACCGGTCCGAGTCGGTTTCATTGGTCGTGTAAACGGTCAAGTATTGTGGCGCGAGCATGGCTGGCTTGAGCCGAGGAGACCGATCAAACTATGGTTAAGAAATTGAATGCCTGGAGAGGTTCCGTGTAAAAATCTTCGAAACTGTGGCGTTTTCAATGGGGTTTCAAGGCCATGAAAGCGTGTCAATTTGAAACTGCGACAACGAAATTCCTGACAACGAAACGGTTTCATTTTGTGGAGGAAACTTTCAAGTATTGTGTTTTGTCTTCACAGTGGGACTGGAACGCTTCGCCCTACGATTTTTCACAATTTTTACGATTTTTTCACATGGCTCGCATGGCTCGCTACTATGGCTCGCGTGGTTCGCTGCTATGGCTCGCATAACTCACATGGCTCGTTGGCTCGCACTGTATCCTACCTCCTCAAAAAGCAGGAGTTAACCACGAACGCCTCCAAAATCTGACAGTGGTAGAAAAACTATGATTGAAACTCTCATACAGCGAAAATGGAATATTTGGGAAAATTTGTTACCCTCGACCCTCGACATGGAACCCTCGACCCTCGACATAGAACCCTCGACCCTCGACCAAAAGATAGACTCGCGAAAATGACATTCCACCGGCTCATATCGCTCAATTGTCAAGACATAAAAATTTCAACTACAGAAAAGTCTCGTCAAAATAGCAGAATGATGGAAATGTCCAAAGTTCGAGATGTCCTAATACGAAACAATTAACAGTCCAGCCATTTCTCCATTCACTTCTGTCATTCAAGGAGGCATTTTTGCGATCAACATAAACTCAGTTGACCAGTCACCAAAGCTCACATCAGACGAACCAAGCCCAGCTACGACCGAAACGTTGCCACGATGGAAGAGACTGAGGCCTTTGGAAAACAGTGATGAAGAGTAAGCTTGACTTCAAAAAACAAACAAAGAAAAAAAACTAGCTTTAATAATTTCCTTTTTTGCCCTTTTGCTAAAATTTTGAAAATAAAATGTTGAAGCTTTACGTTCTTGAGTGAATAAATCCATTTCATCGTGTTCAAATTTCGAAAGACGATGTCAGGTGAACTTTTACAACATTGGAGTGAATAAAACTCACTTCATAGTCTTATCTCTGTTTTCATTGTTTGAAAGAAATCTCAGTACTTATAAAATAAACAAACAACTTTATGGTTGGTTCTCTAGTAAGATTTTTTTCCACTCGTTGCAAAAAATCACAAACGAACGAGTGAGCGTATGTTCTTCACAACTCGCGCATAAAAATCGTACGCGCTCACCAACCAAGAAGCAATCTCTGTATATTGAACTGTGGATTAGACAAATGGCAAAAAATTTCAACGGATAGGGAACATACCTTCTTGAAAAACTTAAGAAATAAACGTTAAAATTAGAAACGTCTACGAGTAGTGTAAGCAGTCAAGCATGCATTTTTTAATATAAGGAATCTGAGGTCCTAACATATCTCTCACCATAATACTTTCTTCATCCTTTTTGGTATGTTCAAAGACAATCCAAATAGTGTCCTGGCGAAATAAGGCCATAGCTTGAATAACAGCGGTCTTATGGACTCCCTGGACTTTTTCTCCATCGCATGGCAGTCTGGAGAGATCAGAAGACATTTTCTTGTCATATGCTTCCAATGCTTTTTTCTTAGCTTCTTGGCATTTTGTCTGCACGTGCGTTTCCCAAGTTGATTGCACATTAGGAATGCTCCGAGGATCGTTTATAGCTTGTAGATATAACTCTGTCATTGTTGCCAGTGCTGTCGGATTTAAATATTTGAAAGATTAGTATTCAGCATGTTATGCCAGTCACCCCCTCGCGATTAGAAGAGGTAGGCTTGTTCTATCACAGCTGTTTTCAAAGTGCTCATGAATCCTGTTTTCATTTTCTGCTACTCCAACTGTTCGCACGACCTATAACGGTTATAGGTGAACTCTGACAGTGAGTTACCAGAAGATCGATATATAATTCTCGTAAAAGAAAAACTAAAGAAGATTTCGCGGATAAAAAGCCTGAGTGTCCTTCGCACTGACCATTGGATTTCTGTGTTTAATCAAAGGCTCCTGTGAGCTAGCTCATGGATGCATCTTGCTACACTATTTGCGACTTGCATTTAACAAGTAATGCAGCCTCTTTCCCAGAGTCTATCAAACTTATTATTGTGACGGATGTATTTCCCGCCCTCGACGCAACCTCCCATCAAAGAGAGCGCTGTGTGACACCCCGAAAAACGTATGACCTAAAGAAATCTGCAGCTATGTTACAGCATTGTAACTGTTTTTTACCACAAAATTGAACTACTTTCAAAAATAATTTTCATTATTGATCGTTTATTTAAGGCAAAGGATATAGACTTTCTGAACAAGATCGGTGTTTTGGCGGCTAGGTTTCAGAATACCGCGGCCATTTCATTTACATACTATTGAAGCTATTTCAGACATTTCAGATAAGAGACATTTCGATAAGAATCCAATACGTGCCTGTCTCAGTTGAAGCAGTAAAATCGATCGTATTTTTCTCCCATAACAAACGTGTTGCATGTCTAAATACGGGCTTGTTTGGTAGAAAAGCTCTGCTGGTTACTTTGTTTATATTTGATTCACTGTAGCGATTGCGGTGTGAATGTATGTTGCGTTTAACCTGATATGCACTACACTCAGTACTCATCACGCGATGGGGGATTCAATACATTGTTGAATGTTCCAATCCTTCGCTCAAACGAATTAGTAGCTTTTGGTCCTTGTCTAAAGCTCCTGAGGATAGGGAATGTCTTATTTCCTTGCTTACGGTCGCAGGAAATTAATTATTTCCAAACACTCCGTGGCCATAGCACCGATGCCTAGTTTTGTCATATAAACATATGCTTTTGGCGTTGTTTTCTCTCTGTCTTGTCTTGAACTCCAACCGTGCCCTTCAGTGCTAGTGGCATCGAAATAACTTACTTTGATCATTAAGAAATTCATTCCTCCCTGCTGCCTTCTTCCTCTGGGTGACAAGCCGATAGGAACGGCAATTTCATCATCGCTTTTAATATATCAGCGTGCAAATTTTGTCGATTTCCATCTTCAGTTCTCGCAGCTTGTGTACGTAATCGTATTAGATTTCCACTTTCCAACTCCACACAAGTATATTCAAGACGGGATAGGACGAAAAATCATCCGCTTTTAAAACTTTACATGCTCTGATCGACGCCATTAATTCATGTTCACTTGATGATACATAAACAGTCGAGCAAGAATCTACGCATTTCTACTACCCCCTGAAACTTGCAAACCTTGAGCAAAGAGGACTCCGGGGACAAATACAATACTTACCAGGGCAGGGACAGAAGAAATGTTTCATCCAAATTTAATGAATAAATTAATCAGATTCGAGTGAGTGAGTGAGTGAGTGAGTGAGTGAGTGAGTGAGTGAGTGACATCGAGTGCCTCCTATACCTCATGGCATGACTACGTCATCCGTGAGCTAAAAAGGAAAGGTCGTAAATTAGTGAGCGTATAAAAGGATCCTTTTAGCAACATTAGATCACCCCCGATGAGGACACTAGACAGGAGTGTTGAAACGTTGGGTCGCGAATTGTAACTTTTAAAGTTGCATTCATCGATCTTCAAACCAGAGTTGCATCAAACCATGTCTGATAGTCCGCAGCATTTACGGTAACTATGCTTCAACTGAACTGAGTTTTTTTTACGGAAACATCATATGAAAAAGATAACAGAAAAATGGCAAGTGAAAGAATGAGAGGGAAAAAAAGACCCGCGAACTTGTGATATGTGCGGTGTATAAATACATTACCATTATCATTACCACGTTCCATTAAAAAAAATAATAATAAAAAATCATCAAGAGAGTAGCATTTTTTAATCCAAACTAGCATACATTTTTACCTTCTCCAGTCACGTATTCTCCTTCATTAGCACTTTTCTTTGGCTCCATGTGCGACTTAAGCAGCTTTTCAAACTGATTTACTCCGGAGAAGAATTCTGGGTTCATCGCATCTCTGTTTCGTTTGACGTCTTTCATCAACTCTTTGTTGAATGTCGGAGGTGGCAAACAGAAGGCGTTGAAGCCAGAAAAGTAGCGTAGAATGCTGTTAGCAATCCTCTGGGTAGAGTCCACTCTTGATGGATCTGAACCAGGGTCTTTAAAAACCTAATAGTACGAAACACTGAGCTTTCTAAGGAATATATTTAATTAATTCGCAATTATCCTCAAAGCCTTAGGTGAAGCAACTCTACTTACTGCTGAAACTAAGAGGCTGGTGTACGTTTATTCAGCTGATCTTAACGATGACAAAAATGAATGTAAAATGACAACAAAAACAAATCAAAGAGGCTATGAGCCAGTAAAATCGTAAAATAAATTATAAGCCACTCGCGTGTTTCTTTTCTTTTGTTTATTTTCTTGTGTTTTTTCGTTATTTTTTGACACTGCAATTATTTTTATTGACACAATATATACATTTTTACATACACTTTATGCACAATGTGCTTATTGCTTCTTAACAGTAATTTATACAGCCTAAAAAAGCAACTTACTCATAACAAAAAGACATACGACTTACAAAAAGGAAAGTAGTTTAGTAATACACAAACAAACACAAGGTGTACAAAAAAGATAGATGCACTCAGTTGCAACCTTAACTTAAAAAGTCCCAACGAGTATCTGAAATGCACAGGGAGGTCCACTTGTTTCTGTACTTGGTTTGATTTCCGTTTTTTCATTGCAATTTCTCTTTCAAATTGATTTGTTTTTCAAGTAGAACGATGGAAACCTCCAGTTTCGGGGTCTCGGACTTGGTTCTGGCGAGATAGATATAATATCGGCCCATTAGAATGTAATGATTAAAGGCGTGAAAGCTGGTGGATTCTGGATTGTAACCGTACAACCGTAACCGTAGCGCTGGGAATTATGTTTTCAGAACGCTTAAAATTAACTAATTTAAGACATCCTTCCAAAATAGATTAACGGCAGGACACTCATAAAACTTATGGAAAAACTGGTATTTCTTTGGTAGGAAATGTCACTGAAAGGTCCAAAAGAGAAGCGTGACACTTGTGTTGCATTTTTCGTATTAAGGACGTTCGCGCTAATTGTCTGTGCGCAGCTCTCTCTGCGCATCTCACGAAGGCTTCGAACTCCGGTAGATTCCAGTCTCTGCTCAGTCATGTCGCGCAACAGCTTAACTTTGGAATTCGACGACAATTTAAAGGCAAATTACTCTCTTAAATGGTCGGTGACCCTAATTTTCTTTCCAGAAACAGATTGTATTTACAATTATCTCCACATTGTCCAAAAATGAACAAAAATTCAATGTGGGAAGTTAAAAAACTGTCAAGATTTCTGTCCACGGGACATCGAACCTGCCCTCATGAGGCTGCAAGGCGCGTGAAAATGTGATCACTGAATGCAAACTTTTTCTTTAAGGAACCTCACCAGTTGACTTAATTCACTTAATAGGTCCACTTGAATAATATTTGGCAGAGAAAATTTCACTTCAAAGATCTAATTGCAATATTTTTGGGCTTACAGTCACTGTGGCCTTATTCGTTAACGAAGCCCGATTGTTCAGATTTAGGGTGTTCTTCCGTGAATGTTCTCTCCAAAACGAAGTCGGTGACCCCCATTTATTTTATTTTATTTTTTTTTTCATTTCTGGCATAACTAACTCGTCATCCTACAGTGATAAAAGTCTCGAAAAAAAATCAATGTTGGAAAATTTTCGCACGAACGTCCTTAAGTCAAATTTCCGTCCGGTTTATCCGAGACAAAATTATCAAAAGCAATTTCTTCCTCTTTTGTAAATTTTTCGTTAGTCTTTTGTAGTATCTTGGTGATTTTTGTTTCATTAGGCCTTTTTAATGATCGTAATTTGGAGTGTTAGATACAAGTGCGCAATATATGCTGAGCGTTATGCACAGGGCAGCGGATTAACAAAATGTTTAACAGGAATCGGAGGTAGGAAGAAGCCACCTTCGTTCCCAGGGTCTCTCCTCTTCCCACCCCCTGGAGAGGAGAGACCCAGGGAACGAGGTTGGGAAGGAGCGAAGGAGTGAAATCAGCCTCACATCTTCAATTCTGAAATTGGCAATTTGCCAATTTTACGAGTTAAAAAAGACAAATATAAATAGTAGAACCAGAGTTGTTTGACCTTCGAAACATTTCCTGCCCTTTTATAAAGAATTAGTAGCAAGTGACATTCTTAAAGGTCCTTACTCTTTTCAAGAAGTAATCCTTGATATCACTGCAGTCTTCTGGCAGGTCCGTCATAGCATCTCTCAAGAGCCAAATGAAGAATGGGAAAGTCTTATGGAAAGCATCTTCATTCTCGACCACTGTCTTGCTACTGTTCGAAATAGCCCTAATCTGTTTGGACAGCCTCGTAACGAAGCTAAGCCTTGTTAAGGTATTACAATTTTCAAACAGGAGTGAATTAGGGAGTGAACCAAAGAGAATGCATGTTTAAGGTGGCTGACATAGGTTTACAGCAATTTCCACCAGGTACACTTTGATGGATCGTGACTACCACTCTTAATTGTTAAAAGCCACAATACAAAATAGATTACAATAGTAACATTTAACCGTCACTAAATTTTTATGTCATTTTGACGCCATTAATTTTAGCTTTAAGTCATAAAAACTGAAAAGCGATGTCGCTGACCCGTTTGTTTTAAAGTTGAATAGTCCAACAAGTAGGGACTTAAAGCAACTGGACTACGGAAGCGCCTAGTACGGATTTTAACCACGGACGAATAGGACGAGTACGTAGAGTTCCGCGGTAAATTCGAAGCTCTTAAGGCTCTGGCAAACGAGGACACATTGTTGCAGACATAAGCTCATGATGTTTCTTGGGTGAGCAAACGAGTGGGACACAACGCAGATGTTGTATTTCCATACTGCGCAAACTGGGAAACATTTGTTGTGGACACAAATTTTGTGTCCGCAACAAACAACAAATGTTGCGCGCGGCGATCAAACCGGGAAACAATTGTGTCCACATCAATGTGTCCTCGTTTGCCAGGGCCTATAGGCCCGATGCAGACGCCGTAATTTTCATTAGCCGAATCTAATGCATTCAATTAAGTACATGAAAAGTTTGTCGTTTGAATCTCAGGCGTTCTTTTCGCCTGGATGAGGCGGAAATTTCGACTTTTGAACGGCTTTGATTCAGACGCCGAACTTTCATGTGCTGAACCTAATGCATAAATTATTATATTGCATATATTTAAGCAGTTTTATTCAGAACTGGAACTGGAACTGGAGCTGTATTAGGAACGCCTGTGGAACGGCAAATTAAGTTCGACGTCTGAATCACCAGGCGTAATTTTGTTAATTTGGGTCGGTCCAAATTCGAATTAAGTTCAGCTCATGAAAATTACCACGTCTCAATCGGGTCTTATTTACATTAAGCGAGCCGTACTACGTCGCGTTGTACGAAACGTTTATAATCTTTCTCAGTGAAGTGAGTGCGTCATACCATCTTTTAAAGAAATAAGAGATTTCCTGTTCTTTCCTGTGATTTCCTGTGCCAAGAACCGTGAAAGGTGGGTAAGCCTTGCTTTCACAGTTCGTTAGAAACACGTTGTTTGAGTTTCACGCCTGCCACTACATTAAGTACTCAAAATCGACAAATGTTCTGTTACGAAATGACCAAGGACGGCCAAAAAGGGACAAAATATCTATATGTTGCCGTTTAGTTTCAAACACTGGCATACAAAGCATGTACAGTGGGCTCATAATTTTTTTTTACTTCGTCGGTGATTCCCTTATTTTCACAACACTTTCTCCAAACAGACAGCTAAAAAGCAGTGATTTTCGCACTGTCCTCGTTTTTGGAGCTGTTTTCAGCACCTCTGTTAGTTGTTCTTGCGGTTGCGAAAGAAAACCTGCTCGAAACGCCGGTGATTGTTTTTTGGTTTTCACAACTTTAACGCAGCTCAAACTTACCATGAACTTAATGCTATAGAAACTGTTACGACTTGATTGGCTAATTCAAATTTCTATTGTTTCTATTTTTGTGTATACTTGTCAATCATTTTAAATTTCACCTTAATTGCACTGATTTCAACTTTCCACACTCAATTTCACGTTTCTGCACTACATTTGGAATAAATTGACAAGCTCTTAGCCAATCAGTATTGGGAAATTTTTTCATACGTATTCTTATTAGGCAAATCGCTTTTATTGTTCCTCGAAATGTCTTTGAGAAATGTGTAGATTCAGGTAAGAAGGTAAAAGGTAATAGTTTATAGGCACTTTAAACTTGTATCAACATTGTGAATATGTTAGAAGACTGATATCATAGACAAGCCGTGTCCAAATCAGATGAGAAATTGCCTCAGTTTGGATCAACGTTATTACAGTATGAGAGATTAAATTTATCTAACGTCACTGGAAAGCGTAAAATGTTTCTCCTTCCAGGCCTATTTCGTTATCACTACGAACATTTTTTTATTATTATTGAGTGCTTTGTTCAATGTTTTGCGGCCCCTTTGTGAAAGAAAAATTTAACTTCAAGCGCTCAACCTCCCGAGAAAACCTAAACTTTGGTCATTTCACATTTTTGTTTTGTGGAGGACTATAAAGAAATGCAAACTAACCCTATCAATATTCTTGTTGCCGTTGCAGTTGCCATCCTCGTTGCTAAAGCTCCCTATTATAATAACTAAATGTCAAAGTACGTCTCGTAAAAAGGCAACAAACTGGAAGTGTCCGGTATTTCTGAGATCACAACAATCACGATTATAATTGACCGCTGTCCCCAGTGGCCACGCGCAGACCTGTCTTATTCCGCCAGCGAGTCGATTTCTATGAGCACATTCATATTTCAGGGTCTCAAAGGGGGAATTGCCGGAGCCCGGGAGCCCTAAAATTTTTGCCGTGAAGCCCGGATCCCCATTGCTTCCTTGCTTGGAGCCTTAATATTACTTTACTTTGGAGCCTAACGTCATAAACGTGCTTTGTTTGTTGTTTGCTGGGAATCAGAACGAAGATAGTGAAAAACGGGTAAACAAGACGTCCACTGAGGTTAATTAAAATTTTAATTGGTCTATCAACAGAGCTGATAACGTAAATTGACAGCAGTAAAGAGTTTCAAAAAGCTGAATCGAGCGAATCGAGGAATTCTGGGTTGTGTATAGTTTATATAGAGACGATGGAACTGCGCTATTGGTAGGATTCGTTGATACCGTGGGGATTAAGGGTGCCGATTTGAAAGATGAATTTTTGCTCTGTATTTTTACGGCTTTCCTTGGTACCTTGACTGTAGGGAAAGGCCGCAGAGCGACATGTGCTGTTTGGATTGTTGTTCAAGTAGGCCCTCACCACGCCCAACAAAACAGTCAGCACCGTAACGTCACAAAAGGAAAAGAATGACAGAATTCCATTTACCCTCACATTTCACCCTCATAATAACCCAGTAAAAACCACCATTCTTTTCAATTTTTTGCAGTTTTCCCATGAAGTACTTAATATATACACTGCAACTTGAAAAAACTTAATTGTGCCAAGGAAAAATCTCCATAGAATAATACTAATTCCTTTTCTGTCCAAGAAATAATTAGAACTGATCTACGTCTTCGTGTTAGACTGGCCAATCGCATAGTAGAAAACTTACTTCCTCACAATTTGAACAACTTACAACAAGAACTGCCGTGATAGTACCCCTTTAACTGCATCCTGATTTATAAAGGTTTAAACTCTAAATTACTGAGATACATACTGCTCGATTCGAGTTTTTAAACTTTTGTTTCACCCAGACATCGGAAAACTCCACGTAACACCTTTGCAATGTAGACAGTATCTTAAGTGAATGATGTATGAAATGAATCATACATGAACTGCGGAATGAAATCAACTGAAGAATGATTCTCGCATGCAGTTGTGAACCCAATTTATGCAATTGCGAAAAGAAGCCTGAAAAAAAAAAAAAAAAAAAAAAGGATTTCAACGGGTTTTGAACCCTTGACCTCGCAATTACCGGTGCGATGCTCTAACCAACTGAGCTATGAAGCCACTGACGTTGCAAACAGGTCAATTGTGGGTTCATATGTTTCCGTGAAAGAAATGAGTGTGAATGATATATGAAATAATTCATACATGAACTGCGGAAATGAAATCAAATGAAGAATGATCCTCGCAGTTGTGAACGCAATTTATGCAATTGCGAAAAGAAGCCTGGAAAAAAAAAGCCTGAAAAAAAATTCAGGACTTCAACGGGGTTTGAACCCGTGACCTCGCGATTACCGGTGCGATGCTCTAACCAACTGAGCTATGAAGCCACTGACGTTGGTTAGAACATCACACCGGTAAGCGCGAGGTCACGGTTTCAAACCCCGTTGAAGTCCTGAATTTTTTTCAGGCTTCTTTTCGCAGTTGCATAAATTGGGTTCACAACTGCGAGGATCATTCTTCATTTGAGTATCTCAAGTATCAGATAATTTTTTTACAGCAACAATTTGGTTCTCACTGTAGTCTTCGTCAATTGTCCTCTGCACATGTCTAGTGACGAAAATACGGTGACAAAGAAAGAAAGAGCAAGCAACTTTTGGATCTGTCACATCGTGGTATGAAAGAAATCGTGTTCTTGCCGCATTTTAACCTTCGAACCTTGACACGTCATTTACTATGTGAAATGTTTAATAAAAATGTATCCAATGGCCATGATTGATAACTAACTCAAGATAACAGTACAACACGAGTAGAGTGGAGACAAAATTATAAAAACAGCGTTTAAAAAAGAGAAATTGCTGTATTTTCTTAATTCTAGTATTTTCTTGTGGATTAAAGCAAAAAAGCAAAGTGGAGCCTAGAGCCCTTGATCAATATCTTGGGAGCCCTGGAGTCTGTTAATTTCAGTCCGGAGCCCCGGAGCCCTGGAGCCCTAAGCCCCTTTGGGACCCTGATATTTCTCGCATTCACAGAATTTTTGCTGATTCCTTGTGAGTTTCTCGCTTTCAGAGAAAGTTCTGTAAAATATCAACTTCCTATGACAAAAACATAAAATTAACTGTTACCTTTGGTTTAATTCAAGATTGTTGATAAGGATACTCCAGTTCGTTTAAGTCATTTCTTTTAGCAACTCCCTTTGAATTGTAAATTAGCACAGAAGCCAGTAAAACTGTCAGTGTAAAGATCTTTTTGTCTTCTCGTCCTTGCGCCATTGGTGCATCAGTTCCTTCTGTGTCCAGTAATACTACAGCGAACTCGCGACCTCCGCGATCCTAGAAAAGAAACAACAAATTAACTTGATGAAAAATATCGTCCCGCCCACCGGCTTTTGACCTGAGTGGAAGAAGTGGTAGATTCATCGCTGAGATTTTTCAGCTGTTCTGCACCGGCTTTGGGTTACCTGTTGACTGACGTTACACCACAGTCATTTATTGAAGCTTTCAGTTTGCATCACGGTGACTTAGAATTTAATCAAAGACAAAGGATATATTTTTTGTTATTGCTCATGCCAACCTGCTCAGAACTAGATTAAGAGACCTTGCTTGCCAACGAGAAACACTTAGCTCAGTGGCAGAGCGACTTCGCCCTGTAACCTGGAAGTCGTGGGTTCGATTCCCACTGGGTGCTCAGAACATTTTCCGAGCAATTTGACTTGTGGCAAATTTACCATGCTTTGTAAGCTTTCATGCTAGTGAAAATTGCTCGACCTCAAAGCATTCTTGATTGTTCTGGGAGGTAAAGCAAATTGTAATTCTTTTTTGTTCTGAATGAATGAACGAACGAACGAACGAACGAACGAACGAACGAACGAACGAACGAACGAACGAACGAACGAACGAACGAATGAATGAATGAATGAATGAATGAATGAATAACGTCAGCTTAGTTATTTAAGTCTCAAGTCTTAATATTAGCCGAGCATAAGTGCTCTACTAATTGGGGAGACTAAAGTATAAAGCAACATCTATTCAACTAAGATCTAATAGTACAATAAGCTGTAAAATGATATTCAACTGAGTTGCTACCGAGCGAAAGCGCGGCAGCAGACCTATTCCAAGCGCATTTGGGAAATTTGGCGCTGAAAGTACAGTTATGTACCCTTTCTATGATGCAGTATGCTTCAAAGTCCTTTCTTCTTTCTCGGCTTTGTTAGTTCCTCTTATATTCCGTTTTCTTTCGTTTGTTTTTCGAGAAAGCAGTTATTCTTTATTCTTTATTTCGCCATGAGCCATAAGCCACACACACACACACACAGACACACACACAAACATATACAATGCAACATGAGATATACAGTGCAGAAATTATTATTATTATTATTATTATCATTATTATTATTATTATTATTATTATTATTATTAAAAATACTAATTAATGATTAGATATGGCTATGGCAAGGAGGCCTATATAGAAGCCGAGGGCTTATGGACTATAGGCTTCCAAAGAATATAGAGTGAATGATGTGAATTTCGAGTACTGAATATGTAAACAGAATATGATGCATTTTTTTTAAAGAAGGAAAAAGAAAACAGAACAAAATGAAATAAAAACAGTGCAAACAAAAGAAAGGAATATGTACATATAGCTCATTAAAGAGTTTAAGTGACTAAGTAAGAAGGAATTTCTTCAGTCGTTTGCCAAACAAACCTATACTTTCACTATTTTGAATTTCTTGACTTAGCAGGTTGTAAAACTTAGGACCTTGAAACCGAATTTAGAATTGTCGAATGTTAGTTCGACAAGGAAATATGTAAAAACGATTGAAATTTCTTGTCTTATACGAATGCATTTGGCTTGCAAGAGTAAACGGAAATAATAAGGAAGTAAACCCTTTTTAAAAAAATACATAAATTTACCTATTTGGTACAAATAAATATCAGGGAATATTAAAATCCTATGCTCTTTAAACAGAACATCAGTGTGAGACTCGAACGAAACTGTAGATATTATTCTGATAATTTTATGTTTTAAATTAGACTTAATGATATGTCGATCCCCACACTGAAACACAATATATTAAGTAAGGGTATACTAGACTATAATACAAAGAACGTAATGAGGGTTTTGAAAGGCAAAAACTTGACTTGTAAATTATGCCTATTGATTTTGTTATTTTTCTAGAAACATTAAGAATGTGAGGCTTCCATGACAAATGGTCATCAAGAATAATGCCTAAAAATACTGTTTCTTTCACACATTCAATAACATTGCTGTAAATTTTGAATGATAAATCCGGAGTGTTTGCCTTCTTTGGTGTGGCCTGGAAACCACCAATATAGACAGCTTATTAGCTTGGCACAATTGTGTCAATCTTATCATTTCAAATTTTAAGGTTTCAGAGAGAAAAGAATATATTCGTGTTGTCGGCAAAGAGGATAAAGTCCACTACCTTTGACACATTGCACAGATCATTGATGTGGAGTTGTCAGTTGAAGTCATTGCACACGTTGTTGTAACATTACATTACGTCGTGCTAGTTAATTAGCCTACATTGTTACATCAGACGTCAAGAACTCGTGAACATTTCCAGAATAATTTATTCAAGGCACGCCCTTATATATATTCAAGTGTATGTGAGATTTGGAGTTGACGTTTTGAGTTCGGAAGCGTGTACAGTGTTTAAAAATAAATAGTCGAATGTAGAAGCCTTGTCCCGTTCCGAGTACAAGTTCTTTCTTCATGGGATTAACGGAAACGCATGAGGAAACGCGTCAAGCATTATAGAACAGCGTCAAGCATTATAGAAGTCCTAGAGTCCGTTTTTAAGAAATTAATTCCCGGCATTTGTACGTTGTGTTGTGGTTTTCCTATCTCACCATAAGACGGAAGAAGATGAAAACTGGGCTCCAAAAATGGCTGGAAATCGTGCATACTGCTGCGAGGTTGCTTCAAATAATCACATAAAAATCTCCCTCGCAGCTCCCTCTGGTTTGAATGAACATTTTGTTTATGATTCGCTCAAGTTCAAAAATGCGTTGGGAGCTGCAAGAACGAAATTAGTTGTGGTGGAAGCCGTCCAAGAGCCATAATGATGGCTCCTGATATGACTGACTTAATCACTAACAATAGACCATTTTACAGTTCTTTGCTAAGTCCCCTGGCCTTTGATTGAATGCGAGGCTGGGGTTGACCTTGTTTTGATACAAACCTACCTGCTTTTCTTATGCAAATTATGCTGATTAAACACTAGTTAGCATAAGAAAAACATGATTTACATAAGAAAAGTAGGTAGGTTTGTATCAACAAGGTCAACCCCAGCCTCGCTAGCTTTCACCGACAACTGTAAAATGGTCTATTAAATCGAGTTATCTCCTGATATGACTGACTTAATCACTAACAATTAAATCGAGTTATCTCTGTTCAGCATATTTACCTGCATCTTGGATGGCAAAGTCCACATCCAGATTCCCATTGTCTTGGGATCCATTTTATAACCAACTGGAAATACTTCTGACTGGCCAAATGTTTCGGTTAAAATGTAAGACTTACCATCTCTGCACGGCCCGGCTATCGCTACAACGCACACTGGCTCTGAAAGAGATGGAACCTTACCGTAGAAGTAACACTTTTTAATTTAAAAAAAGCAGTATAAATTATCTTCGAATAAATAGAGAGTTAAGTGGCTGTATTCCTTGAATTATCAGAATGCTTTGGCTAAATCAATGTCCCGTGTTAAATCTCATGAAATAAAGCTGGGAATGCCGGGGATATTCAGTTTAAAAAAGGGCAAATTATAGGTTACTTCCCGGACCTCTTGGAAAAAACAAACTAAACCTAACCTGATATTATATCATGGAAATCAAATAATATGTGAGGACGAAATAGTTTTTATTTTCCTCTTCGAGACCTGTGATAACGAAGGTATTTTGAGTGTAAAACCCAGAGGTCGTTAAACACACCTTTGATCTTTCTGAGCTCAGCCATTGCTGCATCGACAACACATAAAGTGTGTCGTTGTTCTTGCGTTTTTCGGATTTCACCAGTTTTGGGATTCCACCTGAGATTGTTAGGAAGGCAAAGAGGGATGGCTTTCTTTATGTTAGCTGATGAATTGGCCTATTGATAAATATAATAATAGTAATGATAATAAAAATAATGACAATAATAATGATTAGTACTAATATTACTACTATCACCACCACCACCACCACCACTACTACTACTACTACTACTACTACTACTACTACTACTACTACTACTACTACTACTACTACTACTACTACTACTACTACTACTACTACTACTACTACTACTACTGAAAATAAAAAACTCAAATCAATTTATCTAAGCTCGATAGCCTGTGGGGAGTGGTTGCCCAATCTCACCCTACCACCGCCACTGCTATTGCTACTGCTACTTCTACTGCCACTGCTACTGCTACCTGCTGATACTAAATCTAATTATGATAATGATAATATCGTGAGAAACTCTCTTAAAGTACAAAGGGCCATATTGGAGATATTGGCCTTCAATTGTCCTTCTAAGAGGCAATAGGAAATTGCAATTTGGTACTTCACCAATTCACACCTACACGGTTTTAATATTATGGCAAAGTTAGCATAACGAGATCTGAATTCCTTTCCATATTTGATTTTCACTATGGCATCATGTTGATCATGTGCAGATAGTTGTTGTCACATGGGTGAACTTGATATGTGCTGCGAGGATTTCGGTTTGTTTACATAGGTCGAGTAATAACGAAATTTCGTCAATTAAGACAGAAAAAGACAGACGCTGAGGTTTCCTAAATAGAAAATTTATTCAGGTAAGCCTGTGTTTATGCATGAAAAGCAAATTCGTTCAATTTCTCCTCGAATAAATCTACTAAGAAAGCGAATTGCCAGTCACTTTTAGGCAGAATGTTTTTGACTCGAAGTGAGCACCTTTTGCGCAAATTTCGCTAAAGTTGCTTCGAGTAGAGCGAATAGGTCAATTAAGATAAAATACGGTAAGAATTCACATTCAAAGCTGTTTTTTTTTATTTTTTTTTTGCTAGGTGGATTCCCAGAAGTGCTCAAGCATTTCGGAGAAAGTCCACAGTATTCGGTAACATAATCCAACAGCTGTTGGCGGCCTTCTTGATGTTGTGTTGTTTTTCATTAGAGCTTGGAATGCGCAGAAACGAAAGAAGTGAGCCTTTTAAAATGAACTTTGTCGATGAAACTCGACGGCGACAACGACGAGGAGGAGGAGAGGAGGAATTAAAATAGCCAGAATGTGGAGGATGAAAACTTGGACGATTCCAGTCGTAAGTAGCATCATCAAATCATCATTTTAAGCGGGCGTTCCCAACTTCTTTGAAGGCCTCAAACACATATACTGAAAGTATCAGACGACGTTTCTCGCAGTCAAATATTGCATACTTACAGCCATCCTCCTACTACAGTTGTCCAAAACAGTCTTGTTTGGCTTTCTAGAAAGAAAAAAAATTAAAGGCATCATTAAATTGAGTCTTATTAGGTTATTTTCTCTTACATTAG
>JAEMWC010000611.1:347500-352500 GCA_016490735.1 Pachyseris speciosa | reverse complement strand
CAGCTGAGACAGGGGCGGACTAAAAGTCTCCAATCTCAGTTTCCATTGTGGCTAGGTTGCTATTAATGTTACTAGAAGTAAGACGATTCAACTAAGAAAAAGTAGTGAGGTTGTCATCTCAGAAAGTTTGAGCCCGTGGTAGTTGCCCTGTAGATATCTTGAAGCGGTACTTAACTGAGGTGGAGCGTTATTCCATCGATTCTAGTCATTATGTTTTTAGACCTCTTTCCGAGTCATAGTTAGGTCATAAGTTGGGGCCTATCACTTATTCCTTTATTCGTATGGAACTTTATAAATAAAAAAGCTAAACCATGTAATGTTAGCAAAGAAGGGTTTAAAGCAATAATTAGGAAGCACTCAAAAGATATTCTTAATTTTTCTTTCCATAAGGAAGCTATTGTAATCTCAAACAAGAATGATGACTTTATTTACTATTAATATTAGGATTCATCAAGTTCCTTATTTAAGTTTATTTATTATTATTATTATTATTATTATTATTATTTATTATCTATTAATTATTTATTTTAATTAATACCTATGGCAGCCTCCTTGTAATTAAGCTTTGGAGTGATTGCAATTATGATTGCTTTAGTTTGTAACTTATTTTACATATCTTAGATAGTTTCATAGCAGGTCCACATCAGCTCATAGCTGCCGATGCAACTATTACTCTGGTAATTTTTGTAATCTTAACCTGCTTTTAGAAAAAAAAAAAAAACCCGTCTAGTCTATCGCGTTGGCAACGGCGGCAGGATAAAAGCAAAGTTTAATATAGTTAACCGACCTGAATCGAGTTCTTTTATCACAAGTTTATTAAAATTTCCAAATTTTCGTAGCAGTAAAATAGATATAAAACATTTGAAAAAGACGACACAACGTTTGCATCTATAAGACATGTTTCGGATACTCAGTATCCATCTTCAGTCATAGCCAGAAATCCAAGATAGTCAGCGGATTGAACGGCGGCGCGTATATTTTGATATTCAACATGGCGGGCGGACAAATGAAGGCTATTATTGTTGTTTACATGCTGTTAGCGTCACTAATTTTAAGAATTATTGATCGAAATGTATCCACAAAATCAATTTTTCCAAGTTTGAAATGATTTAATTGGTGTTACATCAGGCTTGGGATATGTGAATATTTTCCTGTACTTCCTTCGATAATTACTTGAGGTTCCCGCTATTTTTCGAAATTTGGCCTATTCATCATATATCAAGTACCTAACTTGTTATGGGGAATACAACTGACCACGGAAAACACGTTAAAACAATATGGCGACCGTAGTGGAATGAAAGCAAACTTCTCGACGATGCATTTTTCCTCCGTAATGGCTTCATCTCGGCTCGTCTCGCATTTCTGGAAAATGCCACTACTTACATAGAAGACGCACCATGTTATGGAAATACGTTAGAAGCAAGAATATTATTTTTGCGAGGTTTCTATCTTATCTTTTGAATAATATTGTGGGAAATTAATTCAGTGCAGTTGTTTTATCAAAGCCGACTAAGGAAACCATGAAGGTAAGACCTGTTTAAAGGAACATTGAGAGAAAAGTGTGGCTAGTTTATGAGATTATTTTCATAAAAAACGCACCATTAAGAACTATTTTTTTCTCATATTTTACACAATTAAAACATGGTTCGAAAATGACTCTCTCTACTAAAATCATGTGGAATACTGAGTTTTGTGCGGCTATGCCACAAAATGCAAAACAATATTATTTTCCCCTTATTTCCTTTATACTTCGCCGCCATGTTAAATCCGTATGTGCGTGCTCTGCGCATGCTTGCGGCCATTTTGGAAGCCATGTCTGGGATTTCTGGCTATGGTGGAAGGATGTTTACAAGTGAGTGACTTATATAAAGTAAATGACAAGTAGGTGTTGATTACAAATTGTAGAATAATAGTTACAAATCAGTGAAAAGGTTGCATAATACTTTAGGGATACAAGGGGAGAATAAAAAGTGCGAGTACAAAACTTTGAAAAATGCTGAATACAACTAGTACTTAAGGTGGCTCAAAACAGTTTTCACTGCTTTCTAAGACGTAGATTTTGATGGGTCACTATAACCACTCTTTATCAGTTGATGCTACAATCATGGTATCACAAAACTGCCCAATCATTGGGGAGCGCGTTGTTATCATTTTCGTGACGCTATATGTTACCATAACAACAGTATGACCTACTAAAGCAGCCTTAATTTTAGCTTTAAGTACTTATCTTTCAAAAACGGCACAGTGAAATTTTTCATTGTTATCGAAGTTTGATAAGCAGGACAAGACGCAACTTTTGGCAAAGTTTAAAAAAATTCTGTACATGGGGTTCAGAGCCACCTTAACTTTTCGAAAATTTAAGGAGGCTCTGAACCCCATGTACAGAATTTTGAGACACCAATTTTGTCAGAAAAGGGTGTAAAACTGAAAAAATTAGTGAGCAGCCCCGTGTAAGTTTTCTTCCGAAACACTGATGTTACTAGAAAATCGAGGTGACTGTTGTCAACGAGTACATCCAAAAAGGGTAGTTTATGGTTCTCCTCCTTCTTTATAGTGAACTTGATGTTAGTGTGTTGTGAGTTGATGAAATCAACTATTTTTTGATTTCATCAACTCACATACTAACTTGCTTTTTTTTTTTCTCCATTAAATGGTCGAACGGGAAAATGTCTCCTGTTCACAAGAAATACAAATACTTCGCACATATCGGCTGGAAGATGGCATCTTGCCGTTCGCTGCGTAAACACGGATCTAGTTGCCCCTGAATTTTACCTCATTTTCCAACTTTAATTTAGGCATCTATACTTCCGCTTCTGGTCGGTAAATTATTTTCTGAAATCAATTGGCTGCGTATCTACAGCGATTTTCAAGAAATTCCACAGAATGTTTTTACACTTAAATATTTTGAAGATCATCCCTGATATCATATAATATAGCAGTTTGAGGAGATTCCACCGGCCTGTTTTTCGAATAAGACAATTTATTTTTTTCTGAAGCATCTCAGCGGGCCGGAATCCTAAATCCTTGAATCTGATTGGCTAATAGTGCACTCTTAGCCGGTCCAGTTTTTTTCCATCCGGACCGACTTGCCCGGTTCGGAATTGGCGGGAAATCTTGAAGTAAAATTATTTTACTATAGCGTGACGAAACGTTATATTTTTCGTCTTAAAATACAACTTTTCGCCCACAAAACCTTGCAAAGTGAAAGGAAAACATCAGCAATGGAGTAAGATCCCTGGTTATTTCTCAAAAAGGCGAGTATTCACTTGATTTTGTTGACAACACTGAACTGGTTTGCTGTTTTTCGAGTTGTTTTTCTTGAACGTTAACTTAAAACGACTAACTGCAGAGCAGTCTTTTGAGCTCAGTTTTTCGGATGACATCCGTTATTTTCTTTAGAGTTCTATTTTCCAATCTCGTTCCCTTTTGCTTCATTTAAAAAAAATATGATTCGTAGTCAGAAAATGGTCAAACAAACACCGATCGCAACGCTGTGCAGTTTGCATGAACTAATGTCATCACGTTTTTCTTGCGTAGTTTTCTTATTTTAGCACTGATTTGTGAAGTTCTTTTGAAGAAAACGAAGATTAATACTTGAAATAATAAGAGATGAAGGAAGAGACTAAGATGTCACTAAAGGTATTCCCCGTGTTCTACGAACTTTCGTTCAAACCGAATTTGAAAATGTGATTTGATTGTCAATAAGCCAAAGCAATAAGCTTAAATATATTTGTGCGAATTTTTCAAACATGATTGTTTAGTTTGTTTAATTTATTTCTCTGTGCTCGCTATAAAATATCACTGTTTGTTTTTTTATATTTATTGCTCCAAGATATATTTGAAGTTTTGTTTTATCGTTAGTCTACCATTTTTCTCTGAGATTTGCGAACGGCTTTTTTATAAGCTAAATTTAAACTGTGACAGTGCGACGAACCGCGCGTAGAGAGACTTTTTGCACACCAGTTTTCCTTGTTCATCTTCAGGAAAAAAAATCAGCAGAAAAAATAAATCTGTTATTCACCGGCTTAGGTCGGTCCATATAGGGAAGAACTGTGCCCTCGGTCTGCGGCCTCGGGCCGTACTCAAGACCTCGGGCACAGTTTTTCCCTATACGGACCTCCCAGCCGGTGAATAACATATGGTCAAATGGAAGCGTCATATAGTTGCCATGGTAACAGTTTTTATGGAAAAAAAATAGGACGTAATAAATCTATGATGTTTAATTTATTTATGGTGTTAAATGTCATATCGGTACGATTAACCAAACTGTATTTAGAAAACAATTTGTAAAACTTGTCTCGAGAAAATGGCAACTATTTCGAGCCACCTTAACGAAGATGAATAGCCCCCAATTTTGTGTTAATTTCACACATTAAGAAAAAGAGTTCAAGCGTGGCGAACGCCCCTTTCTAAGAATACAAAAAAGGCCATTTTAATAAAGCGCATTTTTAATGCTATTCAAGTTATTAATGGTTTTGAAATACAATGCAATGAATAATGTCATGAACTCTTGAAACGGGAGAAAGGTAGCTTGAAGTTTTGATGCAATACAAACTGTTAACGACAACAAAATAATTGAGTGAGACTATGAGATACGAACTTGGACTGGGAACGCATACGGGTGTGGATTGGGAGAATTTTTGTTCGGAAGTCTGTAAAATCGCGTTGATGGAAGATAATGAGAGCATGTAGGGGGAGAAGGCAAGGTGCTGCAAATTACTACCTAGAGCAAGTTTGATAAATAAACGAAAGTACCATCTTAGACACCATGTGGAAGGGCAGTGGGCTTGCGGCGGAATCGACAAGTGAAAACAGGACATGTTTCCTTATAGCGGTGGAGAAAAGAGATGAAAAACTATTTACTGCCGCTCATCTTAAGGTAGATTAAACCAGGCACTACCATCATTTCCGACTGCTAGAAAGCCTACTGCAATTTGGAGAAACATGGGTACACACACAGAGCTGTGAACCATCCAAAGTAATTTGTTAACGAAGATGGT
>JAEMWC010000611.1:320000-340000 GCA_016490735.1 Pachyseris speciosa | reverse complement strand
TACCAGCTCATTGGAGTATAGACTTTGCTCTGATGTGTATTTTTATCACGATTTAGACCAAAGTTGAAGTTTTTGAGCAAACATGTTGGAACAATTCTTTTAAGGTCCTCTCTTGCTTGGGCAGATAGTTTAAACTTTACTAATATCACATTGAAACTTCGCTCAGCAAAAAATAAAAGAGAAGCAATAATCAAACACCATAGACTGTCAACATTTCCCACAGTTTTCCATGTGAGCGAAACCATGCGATAATAATCTGCAAACTCACGAAACCGCCAAGGCTACAAAAATGACAGGTGCTTTAGCCAACATCTTCATGGCAAAAGTTAAAACAAAACCTTTTCGCCATAGCAATATCAAGCCAAGAGAATGGAGACGTTACATCGATGACGTTTCTCGATCCCTTTGGGATCATGAAAAACAAGGCATTTGTCTGTTTATTGAACAAGCCAAAAACATTTCAGCTCAAATCTCAGAGAACGAAATAACTTTCCCAGACACAGTGGTTTTACTACAGAGGAGATAGATTTGACAATGAATCTATCCTGGACATCAAGACCCACTATAAGCCGACATCAATACACACACTTCACGTCGTGTCACCCACCATGGTGATAGGACGTGTCATGAGACTTCTTAGAACAGACTCTTCATAAACAATATTTGATTGGTGCCTCTCTAACTTCAGATCGCGCCTAAGAGAACGTGGCTATCTAAACAATTCGTATAGAGCGATCAATAACAGGAGTACGTGAACGTCACCAATAGAAAGTTGGCACTCCAACAAGGTAAAAAAACTCACAAGAAAATATTGCCTTGTTTGTCACTACATACCATACATCAGTGCGTGACCTTAAACAAGCATTAGGAAAAAACTGGGGTTTAATACAAAAGCAGCCGTTGCCGAAAACTATCTACACAAATCCTCCGATTATATCATATAAGAGAAGTAAATCTTTCAAAGATCTGCTCGTCAGAGCGAAAATTTAAACAAAGGCTAAAGAGCGTCGCAACCGCAAAACCCTCTTTAAGACACTCAATTTTCTTACTTCGTTCTTCTGGTTCTTCGCTAGTTGTCTTCGCCCGCCCCAAATATTTGAGAGCCTAGGCTACCGCAAACTACGAGGGTAGTCTGTGTAAGCCAGTCATGACAATCCTTTAAGTTGAGCGATATATCAATAGCTTACAAAACCTCGGACTAATAAACATCTACTTTTGACGAAATATCTATGACTGTGAAGTAGCATTTCCGAGTCTCTAGATTTCAAATGTTCGGAGAACATTCCCCCAGAGCCCCGTAATGGCTTTTGCTTTCGGCGCTTGGCTTCATTGCCCCCAGACA
The DNA here is from genome assembly GCA_016490735.1 of Pachyseris speciosa. NCBI lineage: Eukaryota > Metazoa > Cnidaria > Anthozoa > Scleractinia > Pachyseridae > Pachyseris > Pachyseris speciosa. The sequence goes on along the minus strand of JAEMWC010000611.1, from coordinate 338,658 downwards.
AATATTTCTAGCTACGGCCTTGTTGTAGCTTGTAGCAAAGTAGAATTCAGTGAGCTAGATTTTTGCAGTCAGAGCGCGCTTGACAAAATCTGTGAAATTTACACTTTCGATCGCTATCAGTTCGGGCAGGTGAGCCAAAATTCAATTTGGGCCTGTGGCGGTGCAAAAATAAAGAATTGGAAAATAATTATAGCATATTTTAAACATGTGTACCAAACCCTTTTCATGGTCAAAAAATAAAGGAAAACTTTTTTGCTCGCCAAGTCGAGAGGACCGCTTTTAGCGGGACTGCCTCTTAATTCATTTGAATGAAGGGAATACGCGCAAAAGTAGACTCCGTGTTTTTGGCCTCCAAAGATTTTCACAGTTCTCACGCGTCATTGAAGTTCCTGTCAACGCGGTCATAACTCTGACCAATAGAGAACAACTGAGGAACCCCCTGAAGAGGAAACGTGAAAACAGTCTCATTCATTCGCGGGAAAGTTGATTCCAAAGAGGGGCCTATTTTTATATTGATTATCTTAAAATGGGAAGAAATAAGTCGGCCGCGGCACGTTCGTCAAAGCGAGAAGACAGCCTAAAATTGCGCGTGGTGCGAAAAACCAAAAAAGCTGCCACAGGTAGGGAAGAAATTCACCCGAAAAAAGCGCTGGTTGTAGCGATAATGCGCGGGGTAAGAATCCGCGTTAGATGAAGACGTCTCAGTGAAATCTTGTGCTTTATTTTGGGAAGAGCGAATTTTAACAGTGCTTGCGCCTGTTTTTTTTTTTTTTTCGATGTCGATGGCTGTGGTTCTACGACTGAATCTTCTGAAGCAGGCTGGTCGAACCAAGAACCCCTTGTCAGAAGCAGAAGAAAAGAATGCGCTTTCTTTGGCCCGGGCCGTACTCTTCTTCGCCCACGGTGACTTTTCTCCTTTGCTCGTTTCATGAAGATGACAATTTTTTTCTCTCATAACAGAGTATAAAAGTCTCGCTGCTTTAGAAATTTCGAATGTTGATGTAAACAAAATATGCAAATTTACGGTAATTCGAGATCCAGGATGAAGCTAGCCCGCGAAAAATGTCAACAGACGGCTTGGAATAACAGGATTATCACACCTCTCACTATTTATTGACTTAGCTCAAAAACAGTTTTTTTGCCGTTTCTCGCGTTCTCTTGCACATTATGCAAATTTTCTTTCACAAATTGCCAGATTGATTATTCGTTTAACCAAAGAGTGAATAACTCAAATTACACAGCAAATTGCGCGATCAAAATACAAGCCAACATGGCAGATAGTAGGAAAGAGAAAAGTAAAGGAGGGCGATATTGCGTTGCTGGCGCTCCTTACGATCAGAGCTGCACAAATCGGTATAATAAAGGAGTGAGGATGCATCAGTTTCCATCCGATCTTGCTGTCAGGGCAAAGTGGGTGAAAATTTGATTGCAGACACCGGCCAGACCTCAAAGATCCTAACTCTACTAAGTACGCTTCACTCTGCGAAGAACACTTCGAAGATTCTTGCTACGACCGTACTCAATAGCATCAACATTTACTCTACTGGTTGATAGCATTCATTCCTGAATCACTAAACATATTTTTCTCTCGCAAAAGTCGGGATTCGAGTTTATTAAATATGTAGCTGTTGCTGCTGCTAGGACTTCCATTACAGTAAACATGATCCTGTTTTCTTTTTTTCCTTAACAAGAAGGGAAGTGGAAACAATCAGTGTCAATTCGTCGTCTCTTCCATTTTACAAAGGTAAAACTTCCTTATGAATGAGATGAGGTAATAATAATATTGTTTTAGGGAAACTAAAACTGCATGTGAGAATGACTAAATGAAAATTGTATATTTGAACTGCTGATTAAGGAATGAATATGTGAATGATCATCGCAGTTATGAACACTACTTAAGCAGTGGTGAAACTAAAACCTACTCAGTACGTTTCAGTTATTTATATACACATATAGCACTCCCGGGACAGAAAATTCCAAGAAGAGAGACTCATAACAGTAATCTGTTTCTTCTTGCCTTGCGAGAAAAAGACTTGCAATGATAGTTGTGTTCTAACTTCGTTGAGGACTTTCAATCAAGGTGTGCACTGATGCCGTCAGTTTCCGTTGTAAATGAAATTATCAACATTTTTTAATGCTCTGGGTCCGCCGACAGCCGACAACCAAGCTAAATGCGATCAGCTGCACTAGAGGCATCATCGTGGAGGCTAGTAACAACAGAAATGATGGCGAGTCGGTACAACGCAGTACTTTCACCAGTTCTTACCTCCGCGTATTTCTAATCAGATAGCAACATAAAATTGCAAATTTAGCTAATTTTAACATGGCCATCAACTTCCCTCTGGCCATGGTTGCTACAACCAAAGCGTCGGCTCTACCAATTCGGAAGTGCTCTCGACTATGATCATATGCATGCAGCAATTATCTCAAATTGTATTGTGCAATAAATGAGGGAATTTAGACGGCTGAGGATTGCATTTTTGTACGTGAAAAGCACCAAGTAAATTACAGACTTACCTCTGGAGTAAAGCGTTCCTACTGCGTGCAGCACATACCGAAAAGTAAAAACAGAAAAACCTGACAAGCAGGTTCTATTCGGGCACTTGATCCGCGGAGGAGGGAGTGGGGGGGTGGTACTCGGGTCAATTTCTGCTGAGTATGTGCCGCTGGCCTCTCAGAACCCTACCCCGTTATAGTCTATTCTGTGGCCGATTATAGACCCCTCTTAGTCACTTTTGGGCAAATGTAATTTTCGTGATCCCAACTTAGTAACTTTCTGTTTATGCATCTACCTTAAAAAGCCTTTTAAGTAGGTCATCCTAAAATGAATTGACAAATTTGTTAAAGTTAATGTAGAACACTTTACTTTTGACCTACAGTGCAAATATTCTGGTACATCCCCCCCCCCCCCCAAAAAAAAAATCCCGAAAATGTGCGACCCCAATTTTGTAACTTTATCATTATAGTCCATCCAGTTCTGCAATTACGACCCCATCCAGCGACATATCCCCATTAGCCTATTACTAGGAAGTATTCCCCCCCCCCGACTTGTTCATAGGTCCATTGTTTCCAGTTTAGTAGTGAATTGCCCGAATTAAATCATGCGGTCACTGAAATAAACAACTTGACAAGAAAGGTACGTAGAGCTTTTAAACAACTTTTCCGCGAATTCTAAGAGCCGGGAGCAGTTTGTACGTCGCTTGGGGACATTAAGCGAAACGTAACGCTGAGATAGTATAGCTGAGGAAAGGTGAGTGTGAAAAAGAGTCATCAGTCGATTCCAAACGGCATGTGCAAGCCAAAAATCTGAACTATTAAACGAGGCCCTGTGAGGGTAAATCCCGACAGGCGACACAGCTCTGAAACAGCGACATGAAGGAAATGAAATGAAGACGAACGACAAAACCGCTTCCGTGAAATGGCGACAGCGACAAAAATGAAAGCAAAGTGGCCAGCGACATTGGCGACTTGAAATAAGGCAGCGACTTGACGGCATTCTGGCAGAGGAAAATGTCGAGAATGAGTTTGTATTTTCAAAAAGTTATATCGTTCTGTCAGTCTTCTGTGTGGAAACACATTGATTTTCGACCCCTAAATTACGACAACGCATTTTTGTTGAAGAAACGACCTCAGAAACGTTCCGAACTTTCCTAAATTGCAACATCGACATCAGTGTCACTGAATGATTGACTGAATTCCGACAGCGACATGCGGCTCTTCCAAAATTGCGACATGTAAAGGTTTGAAATTCAGATGGGGGACATAAAGACACCCCCTAACAGGGCCTCTTAAACCAGACCGACGGATTGTTATCTGCATTGATTTAAGTGTAGGTTATATCCTTGCCAAGAATTGTACACCAAAAATTTAATGTCTGTTTCAGTTACTATTAAGCCTTATCATAGCATGAAAATCAATTGAACATCGAACACGAAGTCGTTTGTGTGCCTCTCTGACATTACCTAATTCGTTGTAATGACTGCCCCTTCCACAGGGAGCAGAGGAGTCCTATTTGACTGTATTGCCAGTTAAAATCACCATACAGTCGATCTTGTTGATTCCAATCACCGTACGTCAGATCAGAGTTAGTAACTCTGGTCAGATCAAACATTTGTAGAAGTTGTCACGCTGCTGTTGAAATCCTTTCCACGCCGCAATTTTAACGGCGCCATCAGTGAACTTCCCTCTGGTTACGTTGCCACAAACAAAGCGTCGTGCTCTACCAATTCGAGATTGCTACCGATCATATGCATGCAGCAATTACTTCGAATTATATTGCCAATAAATGAGAAAACTTAGACGGCTGAAGATTGCATTTTTGTACATGAAAAGCACCAAGTATTACAGACTTTCCTTGCTTACCTTTGGAGTAAAATTTGGGCGTCGAGCTTTGCTGCTACGTGCAGCACATACCGAAGAGGTAAAAAGGGAAAAACCTGACAGGCAGGTTTTATTTGGGTACTTCTTCATAGCTCCATTGCTTTTAGTAGTAGCCAATTCCACGGATTAATTAGACCTTGAGAGCTTTTAGACAATGCTTCCGCGGATTCTAATAGGCCGGACACTGAGTTTGTACGTCGCTTAGGGTTCTTAAGGCCTTTACTATACGCAAAATGCTGCAAAAGTTTGGCAATAATATGGCTGCAGAAAGGCGAGTGTAAAAAAGACTCACCAATCGGTTTCAAACGGCTTACTTGCAAGCCAAAATCGGCGAACCACATTAAACCAGACCGACACCGGCCTTTACGGCCGGCATTCAAACGAAGTAGTAATGTTACTATAAAACCTTATTTAGCTTCAAAACATTGTGAATGTATGGTCGACCAATTTGAACATCGAACACATCGCGCAGAATGCTGTTGTTTTCCGCGATATCTGTTTACAGTGCCAAATCAATAATTCCAAACGGCTTACTTGCAAGCCAAAATCGGCGAACCACATTAAACCAGACCGACGCCGGCCTTTACGGCCGGCATTCAGACGAAGTAGTAATGTTACTTTTAAACCTTATTTAGCTTCAAAACATTGTGAATGTATGGTCGACCATTTTGAACATCGAACACATCGCGCAGAATGCTATTGTTTTCCACGACATCTGTTTACAGTGCCAAATTTTTTTAAGGCCCGGCATAAAAATATGCGCTTTCAGAACAGATGGAACCTGATTGATCAACTGATTTAGCTTTGGGAATACAAGGGTCTCTTAGCCGAATTCCGCTACAGTCAATCAAGCGTTTAGATTTTAAAGCGTGGTAAAGTTCAACAATGAAAGCACAACTGCGAGGGTCATTCTTCATTTGATTTAATGAAAGCACTATTGCTCGTGTCGCTGTTTTCATTTCTTTCAACAGACTAGCATTGAAGTGTTTAGGAAATAATTTTAACTTGAAGCTTGTAAGGTTTTAGAGATTGAAGCGCAGCCAGGATAAGACAAAAACGTTCACTGGCTAGTGACCATGCATGTTTCGCAATGTTTGATCCATTAACACATGTTTTGACATTGCTGATATTAGCCTCCTACGCAGACGTCTTTTGGCTCGTCACGCAATCTTTTCTGCCCAACAACGTCTGCTGAAGCGAGCGGCACATTCCTTTCCCATTGTTAGCAAAGATCAGCCGGAGTCCACGTGAAAATTACTACAGAGCCAATCGGAGCTAGGTCTTTGTGTCACTCAAAAGCTGCGTTTAAAATGCTCCCTTGGGACCCCGTGAGACGATTTATGTTTCTCCCCGAAATTCCTTCCAAATCATAACTTTTATTATCCAAAAAACTTATATTGGAAATAATTTTTTCTCTGTGGTTCCATTATAATCCCGACTGCGAGCATACCAGTGTTCGGCAAGAGTTCTGTGGACATACGGGCAGATCGGAAATGCCTTGGAAATCGATCTTTAAAAGTGTCGTTTTTTTGAGCGACGCGTTCGTCTGTTCCCAATGTTATAAGCGGTTACTTCGCTTCAAAAAAATTAAAGCAGACCTGCGAGCAGTTCAAGAGGAGATTAGGTTGGAATTTAAGGAAGCTGTAATAAGAACGGCGCGATTACGGTGAGATTAAACGGAGGTGGATTTTTATACCGCGCTGATCGCACCTTCAGCAAACGTACAGAAGCAACGTTACTAAATATGTCACCTTCCCTACCACTTTCCTTTCTTTGCAAGAAGACAATGGCGAAAGTTCTGCATTATCGGAAGGTTGCGGAAGTCAATCTGGGATCATTTTTTCAAGCGCCGAGGAAATCCAGTCCTCAAACACCGCCGCTAACAAACGAAGCCGGTTTGTTTATCGTACCTTCACCTATTTCGGTGCCTATTTGACATTTTCACCGACATTTACTCCGATTCAAAGTGCCTTACTCTGAAACTGGAGGACAGATTATTACCCTTACGAAAGTTGTTAAGTGAAAATATGTATTCACTATCCCAGTGAAACTGTCAACAAACGCTTGCTCAGACTATGAAACCACTGTGTAAAATATGGCACGTAATGTTGAGTGTCACGTCGAAGATTAGTGATTTTCCAAACTCGGTCGGTAAATTTACGAAGACATCCTTTTTTTTATCCACAAAATACTCCATAGCCTCTCTCTGATCGACAATCATACTCGTTGAAACAATCGAGCCATAAGCCAAACAATCATACTCGTTGATCATGATATCCGCCTTGTTGTTTTGAAATCTCACGCGCGAGAAAATGTTCAAGTCCAAAGTACACTTCCAGGATTGGGAAGTGCGCTCTGATTGGTTTACGTAAAATCCCGCTCGTTTCAGCAGACGTTGTTGGGGAGGAAAGATTGCGTAACGAGCCAAAAGACGTCTGCGTAGGAGGCTATGCTGATATGTGCCAATAGGCGCCAATTGTGATTGGTGTTATGTAGGTGAAACCGGCTGGTGTTTTGAAACCCGTAAGAAAGAACATATCGGGAATGTCAAAACATGTGCTAATGGATCAAACATGGCGAAACATGCATGATCATTCGACCATCGCATAGGTTTTGATAATTCTAGTGTTATCGACAAAGGCTCTTTTCGTAGCAGAAAAACTTTGGAGGCTTGGCATACCTCTGTCAACAAGCATGCTGACAATAATTCTAAGCCGATTCCAAACCAGTACAGCATTCTTTTTAAACAATAGTCACCTAATTTACACATTTTTAATTCGCTTTTGTTTTTCTTATTATTTTTATCTCGCCTCTTCTTGCATATATTTTATCATTTTGCATTCCATTTTTATCCGTCGAAGGCTGTAGATCGACAGCCGAAAGCTCATGTTCTTTTTTAAAATTTTTAGCCAGTGAACGTTTTTATTGTAATTTTGATTTTGTAAGGTATCTCAATTTCAATGCTCAGTTGCAACGGCATTCACGCTATTGTTTGCGGAGTTGGAGTTTTGCATAAATTAGTTCACTCGCAGGAGTTTTAAAATCAGTCAACCGTGCTCCTCGACGTAAAAATTCATTTTACTAATTAAAAGCCGCTGTTACACGTTGAAACTTTTAGTTGAAACTTGTGTGCAACGGCGCTGCCAAACAAGTTTCAGCAGGCGTTGCACCGTGTAACATGGTCGGTTTCGTGAAACTTTTTCGAACTTCCGTTGCGAGACAAGTTTCACGAAAAGTAGAACCGCTTTCTACTTCTGCAGCGGTCGCAATGGTGATAAAAACAAGAGTTTCACCGTGTAACACCACTTTCAGCTAAGAGTTTCAACGTGTAACAGCGGCATTACTATTAAACCTTATTTAGCTTCAAAAAATTATGAAAGTATGGTCGACCATTTTGAACATCGAACACATCGCGCAGAATACTATTGTTTTCCGCAACATCTCTTACAGTGCCAAATTTATTTAAGGCCCGGCCTCAAGTGTGATACAGTGAATAGTCTGGTGGCTTAACGCAAAATTTGAGATGGATCGTGACATAGCGGACAAAAGTGCCAAACTTTGTATGCAGTTTCCCTGGGATATGAGTAATATATAGATTTAGTCAAGCCTAAAAGCGGAGCTCCATGGTTATTATTTTATTTACTGGTATTGAGCAACTTCGCATGGCTTTTCTTGCGCCAATATTTTGTGTTTAGAGCAGTCAACAGGAATTGACCGCGCTTCAAAAACCTCAAAACATTTCAAAACAACACGACGTCTATGTTTACTCGAAGATTCTTGGAAAGGGTGAAGAAAGTAGACAAGTAAGCTTGTAGTAAGCTAGAAAAATTACTGAGCAATTTTGACGTAAATGACCGTGGTAAAGAAAGATCTAGAGGACTATCAACATATTTGATAGTTTAGAGCAGTCGACAGGAATTGACCGTAGTTCGAAAACCACAAAACAGCAAAACATTGCAGGAAACAAAGTTAGATACCGAACGTTTCTTCGAACAAAAAACTTGGCGAAGGTGGAGAATTCAGTCAAGTAACAGTAATTTATTTACCCACGTTAACGTCCGAAGAGCGCAAGTGCTCGTTCAATTTACGAACATGCAAGTAGCAAAATATATCTCGCAGTAAGTTCCAAAAATTGCGAAGCAATCTTAAATTTTGACATAACGGTCCGTAGATTTTGAACCTGATCGTTTAGAACAGTCAACAGGATTTGACCGCGATTCACAAACCACAGAATAACAAAACATCTAATACAACAAAACAAATTCATAGGTTTGTAGGTTTCTTTGGAGAAGGAGGCACAACGAACACAAGGAAACTAACACAAAATTAGGTGCGCGTTCTCCTTTCTCTAACGCAATAACTATTGTTCCTTTTGAATATTTGAAATTCTGTAGATTTAGAGATATTTACCGTTTTCTTGAAACTAATAGTAAAATTCTAGTTTTTGTTATTTACACCACAGGTACCCCCATCATAGTTATTACGTCAGATATTTGATTGCTTAATAAAATGAGAACGATAGGCGATTGGATTGGGCTCCCATCCTAGAATCGATTCGCTAGTGCTAAGCTAGATGTGTACAAATTTTGGAACTTTTGTCCAGTCTTTCACGATCATTCCACTAAGCCGCTAGACTAGAAACTGGTCATGTTTATTTTATTTTATTTTATTTTATTAGCTTCGCCAATTTAATATTAAATACACACACACACACACACAAAGAAAAGAAAAAAAAAGAGATAGGTTGTACAAAACAGGCAGGGACACCGCAACAGCTTACGCCAATTACTGCGAGCCCGGAACACATAAAATTGAAATAAAAATTACAATAAAAATTAATGTGTAGTTAGTAGCAGCAGTCAATGATTCTTGTCAGATTACAGGCTTTGTTGCAACTTGTACAGATAGTCTTGAATGAACGAGGATCTTCAGGGTCATGATTTACAGAGTGATTGCTTATAGTAACTGAGTAGGTGTGCTTTGAATGAACTGAGGGACCAATGTCGACAGCTACAGCGTTCCATATTCTCACTGTGCGGATGAAAAAAGACCTCTGATATGTTGTTGTTTTGCATTTTCTGGGAACAAATAGTTATATTTGTGTTGCTTCTGGATCTAGTTGCTCTTGAGAGGATGCGTCTAGTGGGGATTACAGTAGGGTTAACCTTAACTAGCCCAGTCACAGATTTAAAGAAGAAAACCATATCTAGATACTCGTGCCAGTAGGACACGGGAAGAAGGTCCAGTTTAATTAGTCTGTCTTTATAAAATTCCTCATAGAGGAAAGGCAAGTTGAGAATGTATTTTGTAGCCCGGCGCTGGATCCGTTCCGTCTTTCGACTGAGGCGCCCACACTTGAGTGTGACCTGACAAGCGTAAGGTAAATGACACTTTGCAATATTGTCACTCAATGTTGGTGTTTTGATTGGCAGTTTGCTCCGAGCAAGTTGCGATTCAAATTTCAATTTGCTGCGTAGGCAAACGTACAGTTTTAATAATGCCGATTACATATTACGCTCATAGTCTGGATTATTGTGAGTTGACTGCGATGGCAAGCAACATTACCTCTATTTCAAAGAGGGAAAAAGTTATTTCCCTCTGGTCGTTAGGCTATCGAAATAAAGACATATGCTCAAGGCTTCATCTTTCACATCAAACCGTCTAGGCTTTTGTACATTATGCCAGCATTTTTTTGAGCATTTTAGTGAGGCAAAAGCATTGAGCAGTATTCGAGCATTTTATAGCATTTTCCCGGAATTTTTTTTTTCCCAAGAAACTAAAAAAGAAATTATTTGTTTTGGAGAAAATGAGGACTAAAACTCAAAATTCATAGATGATGTCGAGGATTATGTTTTTTTTAGCTGTATTTATGAACTTGTATACGTTGTTGTTGTTGTTACTTGCAATACTTGTACGTTTTTGTAAGTGTGAACAGCTAACACCATGGTAAAAACTTTGAAATTAATTTAAAAAAAAAAAACGTTTGTATAATGAGCATTATCCGAGCATTTTAGTGGCTATTTTTGGGAAGACCGAGCCTTTTAGTGGGGAAATTGGAGCATTAACCCATTGGCACCCGTGCCGGCCAAAACCGGCCGTAAAAAACTCCCATGCTTCAAAACATTGCAACTTTCTTAATCGCACGAATATTGCCTTAACTGTTAGTTGTGAGCACGAAATGGAATGCCCTTTAAATTTGGATATCCAATAAATGCAAGAAACGTAGCGATTTTTACCAAATATGGCCTTTTGAGTTTGGACAAGAACGAAACTGGCCGTTTTTAACGTCAAAGAGAAACAACAAAAATGCCCCTTTTTGCCTTCATGTTTTTTAGGGAAATCATCGTCCAAAAACCAAAATTCAATCATCATAACAAAATTCAGTCCTTTTTCTAGCTTAGAAATGACTTTTTTTGTTCATATTCTTCTCCCGAGCGTAGATACAGCCTTTTGTTCCAGTGCATTCGGGCCTTCCCGACATTTTCAACATCTTGAGCGCATTGCATGCTGGGAACTAGCCAGAATTTTTGACAGCGCCCGTTCCTTCCCCCAATTCTTTCACATATAAACTAAGTCTACAGCCACTCCGACCTACCGCCAAAATTTCCTGCTCGTAGTCATCTTCAGTACACAGAAATTCCAAAATATGTGGCGGTAGGTCGAGAAATTCATCAATAGTCGAGTCCCAAAGGTACTAAGTGTTCGACCGGCCAAATTCCCAGTTCGTCGAGTAACAAGCCAAATTCAACAACAAAGTACATCACCTTGCTCGATTCTTTGAGAAAGTGGACTCTTAGCTACCGTCACGCTTAATGATGCTCATCAGGCAGCCGCTAAAGATGAAAAATGGCTGAAAATTTAGCAGAAATCGCAAGCAAACCGAACTTGGGCCATTGTTGTCGCTTCACGGATAAAAAGTAGCTACGTCAAAATGACGTTTTCAGAAACCTTGAGCCTCCAGTGGCTTAGGACAGCACCACTTTTCCCTGGTAGTTCAAATAAAGAGTCACGAATTGCTATTCATCGTTTATAGGTGGAAAATCACTCCGAAAATGTAAAAACCTGCGGTAGTCAATGGGTTAAGGTGGAGCATTTTAGTGGGGAAACAAAGCATAATGTGCAAAAGCCTAAAACCGTACAACCGTAAAAATGTACAAAAGCGAAAAACGGAAGACCGAGCCTTTTAGTGGGAAAATTGGAGCATTAAGATGGAGCATTTTAGTGGGGAAACAAAGCATAATGTACAAAAGCCTAGTTGTCAAGGGGCTTACCTAAAATATCGTATTCGGATTCGGAATGTGGAATCCGGAATACGGAATAGGAAAATTGTTTGACTTGCAATTCACGTGGAAAAAACTTTCCGCCCGTCCTGCAGAATCTTTAACTCGTGAAAATCTTCTGAAAACTTTGAGCTATATTATGTATATCTCGGGAGTTGATCCCTCTACGGTTAAATTATTTATTTATTTATTTATTTTTTTGACGAAAGCTAGGTCGTGAAAACAATGCCAAATCGGAGTTAAGGACATAGCAAACGCCTCGAACTGTAACTATTCCGGTAAACCTTATTCTTAGCCGTTTTGGTATTGATAACTTAAACATTTTGGAAGGTCCTTCTAATGGATTTGAAATGATTTATTTCTTCGAAGAAAGTTTACAAGCTGTAAACCATGTGGGGGCGGGAATCCAGTCTTAGCGAACGGAGATGTTATTGTAATGGCAACGGCGGCTTTCGCCATGGAGTTTTCGCGGAAAACCAGTACCACTTGCGCTTAATGCTACGAAATCGCGGTGTTGATTTAATTTTTCAACCGCCTTACAGTCCTGAATTTAATTCTTGCGAGTTTTGTTTTAGTAATTCCGTGAAATCGGTAATTGGGTTTTGCACTGACGTACCTGTTTTCAAAGTATTGGAACAGTATCTGAAACATCTCGCTTTTACCAACTTCTACCGCAGCAGACCACGAAGCAGCAAATTGAACTTGCTCGGAGCAAAGTGCCAATCAAAACACCAACATTGCGAGTTTATATTGCAAAGTGGCGCGCAAATGAACAACTTATTTCACTGTAAGGCTTGAACCAGCTCTTAAACTGGCATCAGTTTTGTTTTAAAAGGAAGGATTCATAGGCGTACGGGCAATTTTTTGCCAGGGAGGGCGGTGAGCCATTTGCCCAAAACATTCTCGTAAGTTGCCCAAATATTTACGAAACAGTCGTAAAGAAACGAGGGTCATGCGATTCACTGACATAGGCCTACATATGAAGTGAAACACGTTAAACGAAATAGCTGTCTCTGCCATTTCGACGGCCGGAGATATCAATGATACGATCCATGTCATTGTTGACTACAGAGTTGGCATATGCCCTTTCAATGTAATAAGTGCGGTGTTACTGACGCGTTGTTGCCCCATGGTGCTGCGGAGGTAAGTTTTCAACCTGCGCATCGCACTGAATGATCGTTCTGCAGAGCACGATGTAGCAGTGATCACTGCAAGGATATGTACCACATTAGAAAATTCTGGAAACATATCAAGTAGATCATTCTCGTACCTTAAAGGCCCGTAGACAGGTTTTTGCGTGGGGAGGTGCGTTTGAGCGCCGAAGGATGGAATTGCAAGCGCCTACGGCGCGAAATTGTATGGGGGTCCGAAGGCATGCTCCCCCGGGAAATTTTGAAAACATTGACCGTTCAAGACTTCATCTTGTGCGTTTTCAAGGACGTTACATTGATCAAACTTAAAAACGTCAATGCTTGGTCGAAATGGATTTTGGGCTTAATCGTTGAGTAGTGTGCCAAGCTCAAGCCTCCTTGAATTCTTCTGGGCAAACAAATCTACCACTTCGCATTAACACAAGCGAAAAGAGCCTTCCTTGATGTATGCTGGCTCTGATGTAAGTGCGGAATCGTCTTAGAGCACTTGCGCTCCTTTCACATTCGCAGCTAGTGGTTGAAATTGTGCAACAAATATTCAAGAGGACGTAAAGATTTGGGTACAGATCCCTCAAGGTTTTTGCAGCGGCATTGGGCCTTTCCTGTTTTGGCTTCGAGCTGTATCAGAAACAGTCTTCCAGAAATTTAATAGTATCGACATAGCAGGGGTTGACTTAACGGACATAAAATGAAAACGGTTCAATAAATTGGGTTTAATTTCAAACTACACAATAAGCGGGTCAGGACGGAAGTACTAAAGTTACTTTGCGTTTAGTTCAAGTTTATGGTAACATAAACTGTTGTTAATAAACCTGAGAATGATGCCCTATGAAAGCACGCTTAGGACATACTAGCAACAATCATGTCTCTGTTCTTATGTCACACAACATGAAACATTTGTATAAGCAAATTTTAATCGCCGGTATCTAGTAAACGGCCTTTCGCGGCCCGTGGAGGGTGCTTACGCGCCCGTCGCACTCCTTCCCCCCTCCCCTCCCTACCTACGGGCCTGCATTGTCTCCAGCATTTCTGAAACAGTTTTTTACTTGTAGCCTAATCCGCGCACACGACGAAAACTCGTCTACATTTTCTCGGCTCGAAATCTGGCCGTCGATTTTGTAAAATTTAGCAAAGCGGGAGAAGCTTTCTTTATAAGGTGTTTCACTGTGATAGAAATTTCCCAAACCTCAGAGTATTTGCCTACCTCAGGTTAACATAGAAATATCTATCTCTTCGACAAAAAACGTGGAAACTTCTGAAAAACTGGCATTACCCAAATTTCTCTTGCTGCCCCCAAAAATCTGAGTTGCCCAAAATTTGGGGGACTGCAGCCCTCCCAGCCCCGGCCCGTGCGCCTATGGAAGCATTTATCCAATTGTTATGAAACTTGGCGAGCAATTTGGTATCTGCATGCTTACACCTTTGACATGCTCTTTCCTTTTAACGGCTAAAAACTATGCAAATCTTTAGTCGAAAACGGAGTATGGAAAGCCATCCTACACAAATATGTTTTGTTCTTTGCTTTGTTTCGCGGCATTCTGCGCGATAATGAAATACCGAAGAATAAGGTGTTTGTGTGCTTCTTTATTATAACTTGCGTCTTTACAATTACTGTCCTTTTTATTTTTTTTTATTCTGAGGTCTGTTATGTCCTCCTTTTAAGCCAGTCGGGTAGAAGTGAAATAAAAAAGTTTAGAAACTGCCTTCCTGACTAGACTGAGTAATAATGCTGACGACTTCTCGGTTTTACTCGCCATTTAAAAAATAGGTATCGATTGGTGACTGTTCATAGTGAAAAATGCGTGGTTTCATTTATTAAGAGCAGGAATGTCTGGATTTACTATATGCATTTAGATTTAGTATTATTTACTCAAATTGTATCAGTAGTATTCGCTCAGTCCCCTTCAGTTGCAAATCTAATAGCCCTATGATAAGATATACACATAAAAATACCGGGCTTGTGCGCCACTGGGCGTGAGGACGATTGACACGAACGATTACTCGTACATCAAAACAACTGATTGAATTGGCAATTAGTATCTATCTATACAGTGTTAAAAACAGACATAGTTGCAACTGACAATCAAGGACAGTGGAAGAATGGTTCAAAGAGTTCGTAGATATAAATTTACAAGGGATTTATCAGGGGCACCCAACGCATTTTTAAGCACCTTATGGTGTTTGAAGTCTGTTTAAAGCGATGTTTTCATAAGCTAGAAGACTTTCATCTGTTCGGATTTCCTAGCTGAAATTTTAATTGCCCGAAAATGTTAGGGAACAAAATCTTCCTTTGAGAAAATGCAAGCTGAAATGAACCCTCCACGAACTTTCTAGGAACTATTTTCTTTTCGAAAATGCTAGCTGACGTTTTTGACTGCCAAAAACAGCAATTACGACCTCTCCGAAAACCGCAGGGGCTATGATTTCCCATTTCGAATCTTTTAGGCAACGTTTTAGTTACGAAAATCCGAGTGAACTCTTTAATCGATCGAGGCCAAAAGCGCAAGGCGAATTAACCTCCACCGAACAGATATCTACCGAAACTTTTCGCTGGGTGCCCCTGATTTATCTGCTAATTGCATTTTGGTGTTTCCGTTTGCTGCTACTACTGTTGCGCTGCTGCAGCTGCTCCTACTAGTATTCTTATCCTTTCATCATTAATAGAAATTAAATTCCGTCGAATGGCAATGTTTTTTCCGTAACAACAAAGGAAGTAGAATCAATCCGTGTTGCTTCCTCGTCTCTTCCATTTTACAAAGGTGACTATCCTTATGCGGAAACTAAAATGATTGCTTCAGTTGAGCTTACTGTCTTCGTTTCAGTTATTTATTTATACATATAGCACCTCCGGGACAGAAAATTCCGAGAAGAAAGAGTCAAACTGTAATCTGTTTATCCTCGCCTTTCGACACAAGACTAGCTGGAATTAAAGTTCTGAAAGTTGTGTCCTAATTTTGTAGGGGACCTTTTAATCAAAGTCTGCACCATAACATGCTGCTTCGTCTGTTGTCAATGAAACTATCAAAATTTTGTAATGCGCCGAAGCCGCCAATTATAGCCGACAACCATACTAAATACAGTCGGCCGCACTGACAACCGTGAGGCAAACAAATTCATACGATGTAGCCTTTAAGCTAAAGGCTGGTTTCCATATGATCGCAGAAGATCGCGGATCGCAGATCGCAAAAAGTTCTGCGATCGTCTACGATCATATGGAAACACACTTCTGCGATCGTCTTCGATCAGTTGCGATCCTGCGATCATATGGAAACCATAAAGTTCTGCGATCTGCGATCGAAACCTATCCCATAATATTTGTAATTCCGACAACGCGCATGTACATTTGACATTTCCGCTGACCGAATTGTATGGCTACAGTCGGCTTTGCGATCGTTTGCGATCGTCTGCGATTATATGGAAACAGCTTTCTTTGCAATCGTCTGCGATCTGCGATCTGCGATCCGCGATCGTCTGCGATCATACGGAAACCAGGCTTAATGTTTCTAAACAAGATGGCCCTATAATGCTTGTGCGATCACGCAGGAAACAAGAGCTTGACTGATGCATCATAGAAATATTGCAAGTAAATATTGTAAATGAAGCCTTCATTTAAAAACAATGCCACTGAGCTGCATCATCAAGCATGAAGGCTAGGCGCCACACGAGGCATATACTGAAAAGTATATTATTTGTGGTGAAATTTGGAAATTTCTTTTCAGTAACAGCAGAAATGATGGTTTGTTACTTGGCTTGGTACAACGCGATACTTTCGGAAAGTTCTGACCTCCTTGTATATCTAATCGGATAGAAACACAAAATTCAAGTTTAGGGACCGTTCATTTTTTACGAGGGATGGGGTGCTGGAGGGATTTGGGAAGCAACATTTAAAAATCGCATGACACCCCCTCAGCTTGCCAATTTTTTTCACATGGATCCCCCTTAAAGCGGTAACTTTTCCGGATGACCCCACCACCCCCCCCCCTATCCCCGCCCTCTTAAAAAAAATTAACCCTCTCCTTCGAGTTTACCTTTTTTTTTAATATAGTCTGTTATTCCATACTTCACGTGATTGTGCTTGCTATGAGGGCAATATTTACTACAGAGAGCTGTTTATTAAAAAAACACAAATCAAAAGAAAGAGAAGACAATTTCGGATATCCTAGTTACGGCTCGCCTTGAGCGTGTGGTATTTGGCCCCTTAATGGGATCTTCTTCGTCTGAATCGCAGATGAATGCAGCAATGACATCACTTGAGTCATCTTCTCTCCAAGAGTCAATGGCATCACTGTCATACTCATTGTAACTTTCGTCCGCCAGTTTCACTGCTGTTAGCGCTTGCCCTGTCGTCATTTTGTGTCAACGTCTTGGCTTTTCTCACTGTTGGGTGGCCAGCTCTGAGAGGATTCTTCTGCTGCAAGCAATGTCTTACAATTACCTTTACTTCTCACTCTTGCTGATATTTAAATGCTGTTTCAGCCCGTGGTGGTTTAAGTATTTGCTTAGTTCTAGAACACGTAGCTTTTTAAGCTTGGTTACATCTTCACACAGCTCAGTCCAAGGATAATCCTCATATAAGTTAGCTTTTGCCTCCCTACTTTCCTTTGCCTTTTCTTCTGCTCTCTTTTTCCTTTTAAATTCCAGCACTTCAAGATGCTGGAGGTAATCTACCACAAACTTTGATTTGACAATAAATGTTTCTGCAAATAGAGCAACGCTCGTTGTGTCGGATAAAACCAGTCTGCCACTTCCATGCTCTTTCTGCGCTTGGATCCTTGGCTGCCAGTCATCTGGATCGCATCCTTCATTTGGGGTCTTCTGGTAAGAGAGGTAGTGGTATTCCGGAAGGCCCCACCCTCCTCTTCACGGAGTTCATTTGTAAACTTCTCTATCTTACGGAAGTAACAGTGGTCTGGAACAATTTGGAAAATGTGAAGGAACACGATTCCACCCTCTTTCAGTCCAATTGGCTTGCTTTAAAGAAGGGCGAAGAATTTCAGGGACCGCGCAGGGGGAGGGGCCGGGGGGGGGGGGCAGGGCCCCCCACTTTTGTGGAAAAAAATAATAAATTAAGTAAAAGACATATCCAAAAAAAGTACTTTCACGGGATAATTGTGCTTGGCTAAAAAAACATCCAAATTTATGATTGGTTCCTTGCGATCCTGTCTAATGAGATAAATCAGTTTTAAAACCACTATGTTTACAATTCATACACTTAGCTGTAGTCTTCTGTTGGTGATTAAAATTGGGTTGACAGACCAACACCGCCGACTCCTACTGTGTGTCCGTTGTGTAAAACAAGCATATCTATAAGCGATTTTCCTTTTCTATACGAAATCAAGGAAGGTTCCTTGAATATCTCTCTGATTAATGGTTGTTCTTGTCAGTATTAGATGTCATTTGTCCATTAGTATGTTTTTCAAACGTGGTAACGATGGTTGAAATTGCCGGTCACGAAGGGTAGAAGATTCTTGTGCGTTCTCTGTGTCTGTGTTAGAGCTTCTTTTCTGTCGGCAGAGTTAACTTCTGAGAGTATCTATTCCACCATTTTCTAGAGATAAGGCGCATTTTAAAATTTTCTATGTTGTCTGTGAAAGTGACTCTTGAAGAGTTACTCAAGAAAGGCTCAAAATTATGATTACTCTACCTTCGTTTACAGATTACGTTAAGTGTGATTACAAAGCTTATTTTGTCACTAACCTCTTTCTCTAAATGCTTGAATTGAGTTGAAAAGTGTAGAAAAGGATATCACTTGGTTTTTTGAGTTAATAAAATATGTTAACTGCTGGACAAAGCTTATGAATTTAACGGAATTATACGCGTTTTAATTATTTTTAGAGTTAGTCCCCT
>JAEMWC010000611.1:197500-315000 GCA_016490735.1 Pachyseris speciosa | reverse complement strand
GTCTTGAGAAGGGCTATTGAACATGAATGTCCTTTCACGAATCCAGATAAATTCCCACTGAGATTCGTATAGTTGATCGAAGATAACTCGGCTATTTTTGAAACAGCTGGCAGCACAGACACAGGACGGTGGTCCAAAAAACTAATAGTTCATGACATCCCTCTTTAGTATCAAAGGAACAATGTCCTGGCTGATATACCATGTTGTTGTGGTTACTGGCTTTTAGCCAGTAGCCTCTATGTTACATGGTCTAAGTAAGTAAGCCCGACTTTTGTCACGCAATATAATAATTTTTCATATTTTGAAAAAAACAAAAACAAAAACAAGAAAACAACCTCCATAGATCAATTTATCACGCAGCATTTAGTAAATGTGCGAGGTTTCATAAGAATCCGACGCAAACCGGTAGTGATCTCATGAACAGCTGGCTGTCATATGTTATGCCCTCATTTGCATACGGTAAAGCCAGTGGGTGCGATCTCCAGTTAATATAGCTTTTTTTATTGTATTGACTGCGTAGAAATATTCAGGGAAAGTGGATTGTGGGCTACTTTCAGTCAGTGTCATAAACCAGTTGCAAAGTTGAACACAACAATAAGTTTTAATAGTTCAACATCTTAGTATTGTACTTGATACAATGGCAGTGCTCAAAACAAATACTAGGACAAAATTGAACAAGTTTACTTAATCACGGAATTCATTAAGAAACTTGCATAAATCAACATGCCAATGTGTTTTGTGGCCCACGTATAAAAATTACTTTTAAACGAGATGAGTTCACTAAGTTGCAACTAAAAAAGAAACTTGCATAGCTCAACATGTCAATGTATCTTGTGGCCCACCTATAAAAAAATGCTTTTAAACGAGATGAGTTCACTAACTTCCAATTAAAAAAGAAACTTGCATAGCTCAACATGTCAATGTATTTTGTGGTCCACTTATAAAAATTAATTTTAAACGATATGAGTTCACTAAATTGCAATCGAGTCTCACAAGTATGAGTGCAGAGAGAAGTTGAATCTCCTGAGAAAAGCAGCTGAATTGACATATCGCAACTGACACAACTGAGTCGCGCCGCTGTCGTAAGCCCGCCGCACACGTGAGGAAACAGCTGAGCAAAATGCCTCGCAAGGCAGTTTGCTCAGCCGTTTCCTCAAGTGTGCGGCGAAATTTTGGTGAGAAATTCGCCTCGGGAGGCCGTGGGGAAAATATCAAACATGTTTGATATTTTTTGCTAGGCGAGGCAAATTCCTCATGATCGTTTGCGGCAATTATGAGAATCTGGCTGAGCCCGATTAATCGATCATCCAATAACATTGCATAGCCTACTCACGTGACTTCAGAGCTTGGAGTTCAAGATGGCGGCAGAGATGGAAAAGGTGGCTGTTCTAGTTGTTCTTTTACTTCGACAAATCCGTCGTAGGAGGACAGCTGGCCGCACAAAGACATGGGCGAGAAAATGGATAGCAACAAGGAGCATACCCTAATTTTCTACGGGAATTGCATGTCGAAGACACTGAAGCTTTCCGTCAATTTCATCGACTGGATAGAGAATCCTTTGAAAAAGTTCTGGCTATGGTTGCGCCTTTAATAACGAAGCGGGACACTTGCATGCGAAGAAGTCTCCCCCCGGGCGAGAAACTTTAAGAAACTTTAAGAAACTTTAAGGTTCCTCGCTACAGGTAGATAATGAATACATATGTAAAGTTCTGTTATTTTCTCGCCCATGTCTTTGTGCGGCCAGCTGTCCTCTTACGACGGATTTGTCGAAGTAAAAGAACAACTAGAACAGCCACCTTTTCCATCTCTGCCGCCATCTTGAACTCCAAGTTCTGAAGTCACGTGAGTAGGCCATGCAATTTTATTGGATGATCGATTAATCGGGCTCAGCCAGATTCTAAAAATTGCCGCAAACGATGAGGAATTTGCCTCGCGAGGCAAAAAATATCAAACATGTTTGATATTTTCCTCACGGCCTCGCGAGGCGAATTTCTCACCAAAATTTCACCGCACACTTAAGGAAACGGCTGAGCAAACTGCCTCGCGAGGCATTTCCTGAGCTGTTTCCTCACGTGTGCGGCGGGCTGTAGCCGGGGCGAATTGCAGCGTCTGTTTCCTAGAGAACACACCATTACAAAGCTTTCTGATATTCTCGAACGTAGCCTTAGCCACATTTGCTAGTGGAAATTCGAGTAAATCAACAAAACTTCACTTACCTTGTGGAAAACTGCGAAAAGCGAAAATATGGTGCAATAGCTAGCTGCAATCTTTCCACCTCGAGCGGTGATTTCGAAACATTAGCACATGAGATCGAGGCTATGTGTGCCACATAGTCCAAAATGGCGCCCAAACGCTCAAATCCGCCTGGCATCAAAATCGATACCCACGGGACTGGTCCACAAAACCCGCAAGAGTGATTTTCGTAAAAACGACACAATTAGTATGCGTTCTCCTTCGTCGAACGCAACAAGGGGAGAGACACGAACTTGAGGCAAGTGTTAC
Organism: Pachyseris speciosa; assembly: GCA_016490735.1. Taxonomy (NCBI): domain Eukaryota; kingdom Metazoa; phylum Cnidaria; class Anthozoa; order Scleractinia; family Pachyseridae; genus Pachyseris; species Pachyseris speciosa. The sequence goes on along the minus strand of JAEMWC010000611.1, from coordinate 312,498 downwards.
GCACTCACGAACGCATGCACGCACTTACAGGGCCATGACAAAATGGCCACGCGTTCCCAGAATGCAGTAGCCACAAAAATGGCTTTTTACAGCTTTTGGTAGATTTAGCTCGTTGGGTGGGCCTGAAATATTACCGAATCAGAGCTAAATATCAGCCGACAAGGAAGCACACCACCGATCAAAACCCTGTCACTTCATATTACAAAACTGTAATCTATTTTCATTAATATCACGCCAGACTACCGCAGCAAGGAATACTCGAACGCATTCCTGATCTACAATTACAACTAGTTTATTTCAGTTTTGGAACTATTAAATATTTTTTTAATAGCTTATCTGTTTTCTCTGCAAACAATTTTTTTTAATATTTCTCATCCCCCTCCAGTGAAAAATGATGTTCCGTCCCTTCATCATGTGTACCCTGAAGAGTACACTCTGACTGAAAAAATGTCTTAACTGAAGTGACTCCCATAGTAGCACAAGTGGCGAAGAAGGGCTCGACGACAGTGAAGATGAAGAGGAGTGCCAGAGAAAGAAGTATTAGACTACAATGAAACCTAACAACATAACAGTCTTAGTTTAAAGTTCCCTTTTAATAGCTACAATTATTTTTTGTCATCAAACGTTATTTTAAAGCAGAAGGAAAGTTTGTAATAAATTTGCATCTTGTCTACTATGTTTGTTATATACAACAACAAGGCATAGGGACTGTTTTCAGATCTGACACAACTCTTAGATCACACCTAGTACGACCTAAGGACATTGTTGATCCAGTAAAACAAGACGGAGAAGTCTACAAGATTCCCTGCGAATGTGGTAAGGTTTATATTGGAGAGACGGAAAGATCTATGCATGAACGGATTAAGGAACACGATAGAAACATACGGCTTGCTCGAACCCAATCCTTCGCCGTTTCAGAACATAGCAACGCGACTGGACATTATCCGCTCTAGAACGAAGTTAAATTTATTGACCGCGACCCACATTGGTGCACCTGTAGGGTTAAAGAGGCTATTCACATAAGACTTCATCCTAACAACATTAACATGGACAGTGGAATTGAAATTCCTGAAGCTTGGATGCCCACAATCAAACTGCACAACAGCCGATCAGTACCAAAGCGGACCACTGAGGGAACAATTTCTAGTCTGAACGACAAGGATCGAAATCCTCCAATCAACAACAGCCTTAGCGAGCATCGAAACGCACCAATCACCAGCAGCCACGGTGCTTCTTATACTCACACGCAGCCAGTCGACACCATCGCCTGATGAAGACCAGCAGTATAGCGGTCGAAACGTCACGATCCACATCTTTGTGACTCAATCGTGAGACAATACATTAAATCAGCTATTAACAAAAACAATATTTGTTAACAAATATCTTTTCTCATCAAATGAAGAATGATCCTCGCAGTTGTGAACGCAATTTATGCAATTGCGAAAAGAAGCCTGAAAAAAATTCAGGACTTCAACGGGGTTCGAACCCGTGACCTCGCGATTACCGGTGCGATGCTCTAACCAACTGAGCTATGAAGCCACTGACGTTGGGAGCAGGTCAATTGTGGGTTCATATGTTCCCGTGAAAGAAATGAGTGTGAATGATATATGAAATGAATCATATATGAACTGCGGAAATGAAATCAAATGAAGAATGATCCTCGCAGTTGTGAACGCAGCTGCACCTGCTCCCAACGTCAGTGGCTTCATAGCTCAGTTGGTTAGAGCATCGCACCGGTAATCGCGAGGTCACGGGTTCGAACCCCGTTGAAGTCCTGAATTTTTTTCAGGCTTATTTTCGCAATTGCATAAATTGCGTTCACAACTGCGAGGATCATTCTTCATTTGATTTCATTTCCGCAGTTCATATATGATTCATTTAATATATCATTCACAAATATCTTTTCTATTAGAAAAAACAAGTTGTGAAGACCTCAACGGCCCACTTATCTTTGTACTGTGTACTTTTAGGCAGGACTGTATAAGCAAAGAATCCTCTTCTTGCACACTTTTGGGAGGCCAAAACCGGGAAGATTCATCCTCCTCAGCTGACCTCAGTTAACCCGTCCAGGTTTCGAAACTAGTACTGAGGATGCCACTGCATGCAAAAGGTGGCTACTTGAAATATAAAAGCTTAAGTTGTTAAAAACACGGATACATTACCATCACAAACTATGCGCTCATTAAACAAAAGAAATCAAAAATCAAATGTTTCATGAATAATATCCTTTTTTGTAATTTGGCGCCGGTTGAGAATCCATTTCAAAACCTCCTGCTTCGTGTTTCACCAGGGTTTCCAAAAACAGTCGAAAACAATGAAAGCCTTTGGCCCAAGGCCTGTCGGGTTTTCATCAGTTTTCTCGTGTTTTGAAACCCCGGTGAAACATTCGCACTTGTTTTTGAAATAGTACGTAAAGGGCAGTGGCAGAATCAGTTAAAGAGTAGATATAAATTTACAAAGTATTTAACTGCTAATTACATTTTGTTTTTTACTTTTGCCTTGAAGCGAGCGTTGGCGTTTTTGAAGCAGCTCACAAAGATAGTTGGCAGAAATACATTATGCACAGAAGACTTGTAAGTAGTACGTCTAATACAATATGGAGGTGCAAGGATAAACCTTCAGCTATTCACCTTACCGAGCAGCCTATCGTAAAAGCTCTATTAAGTCCCCCTCCTCTCAAATAAGCCCCCCATTTGGAGAGCAAGTTTTGTAACAGGCCTCTTCTCCCTCTGTGATAACTTCCCCTGCCCCTTTTGGAACATGAGGTTTTGTAATTAGTCCCTCATATTTCCTCTTACGGAATCCATTTCCATCAGACTACTTGGTTTGTTTTTAAACAAATATACACTCAAACACATAATACTCTTTGCTTCACTTTATTAAATAATAACGTTTCACTTCAGTTGTTTGAGTTTTGTACAAAAACTATTTTAAGGGCGTGTTTAAGATTTGAAAGAACACCCCCCCCCCTCCCTCTCTAAGAAGCTCCCCGTTAATAAGGCCTAAATAAGCTTAAATAAGCTAAACATAGAACTTTTACGGTATTCCTTAAAATGACTAACAGTTCATGGAAATTTTGTAGCCTAGCCACTTGCCCAGTTTTACCTTTCTTTTATTGTTTTTTTTTTGTTGTTGTTGTTGTTGTTTTTGTTTGTTTGTTTTTTGTTGTTGTTGTTGTTTTTTTCTTTTCAGTCCATTTTTTCTCTTGGTTTTCACGTTACCTCATTAAAAAAACTAAAATTCAAAACTAAAAAGACATTTGTATTTTTATCTTCTTCGCGAAAAAGAATTTTAGAAATTTTTTTATTTTATTTTATTTTATTTTATTTTATTAGCTTCGCCAGAGACACTACAACAGCGTGCGCCAATTACTGTAGGCCCGTAACTACAAATCCCTCCCCCGTAACCACATTCTAGTAGAGATAGACCACCACACCGGGCACTACGTCCCCTACTCTTTTCGAACAGTGCGTGGGTTCTTTAACGTCCCACAGAATCAATTATGAAGAGTTGTGAGACGGGGCCTACGGTTTATCGTCCTTATCCGAGAAGACTAGAAGTCTAACCATTTGCAGATATCATTACAAAGGCAGCACTTTCTCCTCAATTATTTAAAGACCCTGTGTGTTGGTCCGGCCGGGGTTTCAACCCGCGACCTCCTGCACGGTAGTCCGGTGCTCTACCAGTGAGCTAACAGGTCGGCGGTTAGCTAACCGGTCGGCGGTTAAAATGTGTCTGCTTGCATGTTCTCACCTCGGTAGCTTGCTTTGTTTTGAAAACACAGCAGTTTGAATTTTAGATTTTTTCACAGTGCGTGACGTAAAGATGTCTGCTCACAAGCATGTCACATACATGAAAACATCGGGTCACCGTGTGTCTTTGAGGTTTGAAAAGCCAAAATGGCAAGAAAAGCGTCCATGTGTATGTTTGAAAGCTCAACAGAGAGAAGAAAGCTTTTGTAATAGCTTAAGTTAAAAACATATGTTTTCACACGTTTCCGGCCCCCATCTTGTTGTCCTTCAGAGGGACAACGAGAGATAGCGTGCCCATCCTAAACACGATAACTTTGAGTGGTACTTTTTACCAAATAACTCGAGTACGGGATATCGCACACCCCTAAGACTTTGTGTTTTATTTATTTATTACTCTTCAACAATACCTCAATTTCTTGACTTTATCTATTCAATGGTTAATCATTTTATTATTTTACCAGCGCAACTGAAAACCAAGGATTCTCATTGTTATTGTTGTGAGAATGAATATATGATAATCGTATATTTGAACTGCTATGATCATTCACATATTCATTGTTATTGTTGTTAACACTGAAAGGCCTCTTAAATTGCAAACACGTTAAGAGAAGTCAAGCCCCAACCCTCCTTTCCCTCCCTCACTTCTCCCTTCCCCTTCCCGCTCGATTGGCTCAGGAAAGAGTTGCCTTTGAGCAAGCTTTAAGTTGGATTATCACCCATGATTTAAGACGGGCGCGAGTGACGTAAATCTCTTAAGAAAGCTCGCCCGCAGGCTAAGGAAAGAGAAAACAACGTTACAAAAGCCCAGGAATATAGCGTTAAAAACGTCCAAGTCCAGATTCCATCACTGGCAAATCAGGTTGAAGCACTCATTTGTTCGTTTTCTTATTCATTTAAATTGTCTTCAAGACCCCAATGTCAGACTTTAAGAGACGTCGACAGCCTCGCCCAAAGGAAGGCAAGGTGTGTATAGAACAATTCTTGTATCTTACCTAAAACGAGGAAAACTAGTTGAAAGCATGCCAAATACGCTTCCAAGGGCTTATTACGCAATAGGAAAGTATTAGTGGATTTTGGGTGATTAGGAATAGGTACAGATGAACCAGGCATGGCTGAGACCATTATATAATTAGTCTCCTTAAAAGGAAAGAAACAGAAACACCAAAAAAGCACAAGGCAATGAACGTTGTTAATCAGTGTTTCCTTTGTCGATCCAAGACTCATGAGAGCGGCTCTGAACAGTTAAAGTTTTGTTCATGCAGTTCTTATTCAAGTTCAATCATTGAGCTAAAACAATCTGAGCATGCAAAAATCGTGCTATCCCCGTGTAGTGCTATTGTATATGCTGATGTCCTAAGAGATAGCAAGCAAAATAATTTCGGCAGTTATGAACACTGCTTTAGCAGTATGTAATAAAAAGGGCTGAAAAAGAAAATCAGGCTTCTATGGGAGTCGGACCCATGGCCTCTGCGATACCGGTGCAGTGCTCTACCAACTAAGCCAACAAGAAAACTGGGAGCTGGTCATTTTGTTGGTCCGTAATAAGCCCGCGAGTGATGAATAAGTGACTATGAACATATGAGAATCATATATTTGAACTGCAGATAAAAGAAGGAAGATGTTTCCGCCACTGCTTAAGTAGCGTTCATAACGGCGACGATCACTCACGTCTTCATTCTTGAATTCCCTGTTCAAATATTTGACTTTCATATCATTAGTTCATAGCCAAAATAATTTCCCTTCAACTGTATGCATACGCTTCACATCTTATGCAACTTCCCAAAGTTGGGGAACAACAGACCATATCCATGTCGTTTCTTTCTCTAGTCTGAAACAGCAGGAGATTGTGCTAAACCAGATTCTTCCTTAAAGCCTCAAATGCCATACTCTCTGGGACAAACAGGCAGCGGTTATGCACGGTTGTCTAACAACGTTGTAAGTGGTCGTATCGTAATTAATAATAAAATAGAAGAATCGAACATGTAGCCGTTCTCTTCCGAGTAGAATTTATACTTGTAACTATTTTTGTTTAATCCGGCGGCCCAGTTAAATAATGCGGAACAAAGATGAAAGAGGTTTGACCCCAAACCAAAGTTTCAGTCCTTTTTTCTCTCTCCCATGTCATCAAACTGCCTGGTTTACTTAGTCTTCTTACCCAATTAGGAGAGTCCTGAAATAATGAAACAAGACAACTTAAATTTTAATTAATACTTACTTATATTGAAATAGAACAATAATAGGCTAATTTCAAATTGTGGGAGAACAAGAGAACCAAGTCGAGTTTCAGGGGAATAATTTGCATTTTCCTTTGTGTTTGACAAAAGAAAATGCAAATTATTCTCCTGAACGTCGACTCAGCTCTTTTGTTCCACCACAATTCGAAACTAGCCTGAACATGTAATAATAAATTGCCAACTGTAGACCTTTTTCTTCTTTTGCAACTTATGCATCTTATGCAACTTCCCAAAGTTGGGGAACAACAGACCATATCCATGTCGTTTCTTTCTCTAGTCTGAAACAGCAGGAGATTGTGCTAAACCAGATTCTTCCTTAAAGCCTCAAATGCCATACTCTCTGGGACAAACAGGAAGCGGTTATGCACGGTTGTCTAACAACGTTGTAAGTGGTCGTATCGTAATTAATAATAAAATAGAAGAATCGAACATGTAGCCGTTCTCTTCCGAGTAGAATTTATACTTGTAACTATTTTTGTTTAATCCGGCGGCCCAGTTAAATAATGCGGAACAAAGATGAAAGAGGTTTGACCCCAAACCAAAGTTTCAGTCCTTTTTTCTCTCTCCCATGTCATCAAACTGCCTGGTTTACTTAGTCTTCTTACCCAATTAGGAGAGTCCTGAAATAATGAAACAAGACAACTTAAATTTTAATTAATACTTACTTATATTGAAATAGAACAATAATAGGCTAGTTTCAAATTGTGGGAGAACAAGAGAACCAAGTCGAGTTTCAGGGGAATAATTTGCATTTTCCTTTGTGTTTGACAAAAGAAAATGCAAATTATTCTCCTGAACGTCGACTCAGCTCTTTTGTTCCACCACAATTCGAAACTAGCCTGAACATGTAATAATAAATTGCCAACTGGAGACCTTTTTCTTAAGGGCGGATGATTTTGATTATTCTTTTTTACGTACGTTAATTAGCCTTACTCACCACACTTTTACGCAAAACTTCTATTACATGTTGCACATGCTAACGAGGCTTGTAAGGCTATTTATCATTGATATCAAAGCCGGATAGATCTGTCAGGCGCTATTATGAAAAGGGACTATTGCTTAATAGAATTGCCAAGCCAAAACACCAGTAAAGAATAATGAATATGTAAATGGTCATTGCAGTTATGAACACTACTTAAGCAGCAGTGAAAAGAAAGCCTGAAAAATATTCAGCTTTGTACGGGAATCGATACTGGTGCAGTACTCGACCAACTAAGCTAACATTTTGTTGGTTCTTTGCGAGATGATAAATTTTGTACAAAAGCTATTTTAAAGGCGTGTTTAAGATTTGAAAGAACCCACCACCCCCCCCCCCCCCCCCCACCTCTCTTTCTCTCTCTCTAATAAGCTCCCTGTTAATGAGGCCTAAAATTAACTAAGCCAAAAATAGAGCTTTTACGGTATTTCTTAAAATGACTAACAGTTCATTGAAATTTTGTAGTCTAGCCACCTTGCCCAGTTTTTGCTTTGTTTTATTGTTTTTTTTTTCAGACCTTTTTTTCTCTTGGTTTTCACGTTACGTCATAATAAAAACCTATCATTCAAAAGTAAAACGACATTTGTATTTTTATCTTGATCAGGTAAAAGAATTTTAGAAATTTATCTGCTTCCATGTTCTCAGCTCGGTAGGTTGCTTTGTTTTGAAAAGAGAGCAGTTTGAATTTTAGACTTTTTCACAGTGCGTGACGTAAAGATCTCTACTCACAAGCATGCAACATACATGAAAACATTGATTCACCTTGTGTTTGTGAGGTTGGAAAAGCCAACATGGCAAGAAAAGCGTCCATGTGTATGTTTGAAAGCTCAACAGAGAGAAGAAAGCCTCTGAAATAGCTTAAGTCATTAAAAAAAAAAACATTTGCTTTCACTCGTTTCCGGCCGCGATCTTGGTGTCCCTCAGAGGGACAACAAGATGGCGTGCCCATGCTAAACTCTATAATTTTGAGTGGTACTTTTTACCAAATAACTCGAGTACGGGATATCACACAGCCCTAAGACTTTTGTGTTTTATTTATCTATTTATTTATTTATTTATTTATTTATTTATTTATGAATCTTCAACAATATCTCAATTTCTTGACTTTATCTATTCAATGGTTAATGACTTTATTTTTTTTTCAGCGCAACTGAAAACCAAGAATTGTCATTGTTATTGTTGTGAGAATGAATATATGATAATCGTATATTTGAACTGCTATGATCATTCACATATTCATTGTTATTGTTGTTAACACTGAAAGGCCTCTTAAATTGCAAACACGTTAAGAGAAGTCAAGCCCCAACCCTCCTTTCCCTCCCTCACTTCTCCCTTCCCCTTCCCGCTCGATTGGCTCAGGAAAGAGTTGCCTTTGAGCAAGCTTTAAGTTGGATTATCACCCATGATTTAAGACGGGCGCGAGTGACGTAAATCTCTTAAGAAAGCTCGCCCGCAGGCTAAGGAAAGAGAAAACAACGTTACAAAAGCCCAGGAATATAGCGTTAAAAACGTCCAAGTCCAGATTCCATCACTGGCAAATAAGGTTGAAGCACTTATTTGTTCGTTTTCTTATTCATTTAAATTGTCTTCAAGACCCCAATGTCAGACTTTAAGAGACGTCGACAGCCTCGCCCAAAGGAAGGCAAGGTGTGTATAGAACAATTCTTGTATCTTACCTAAAACGAGGAAAACTAGTTGAAAGCATGCCAAATACGCTTCCAAGGGCTTATTACGCAATAGGAAAGTATTAGTGGATTTTGGGTGATTAGGAATAGGTACAGATGAACCAGGCATGGCTGAGACCATTATATAATTAGTCTCCTTAAAAGGAAAGAAACAGAAACACCAAAAAAGCACAAGGCAATGAACGTTGTTAATCAGTGTTTCCTTTGTCGATCCAAGACTCATGAGAGCGGCTCTGAACAGTTAAAGTTTTGTTCATGGAGTTCTTATTCAAGTTCAATCATTGAGCTAAAACAATCTGAGCATGCAAAAATCGTGCTATCCCCGTGTAGTGCTATTGTATATGCTGATGTCCTAAGAGATAGCAAGCAAAATAATTTCGGCAGTTATGAACACTGCTTTAGCAGTATGTAATAAAAAGGGCTGAAAAAGAAAATCAGGCTTCTATGGGAGTCGAACCCATGGCCTCTGCGATACCGGTGCAGTGCTCTACCAACTAAGCCAACAAGAAAACTGGGAGCTGGTCATTTTGTTGGTCCGTAATAAGCCCGCGAGTGATGAATAAGTGACTATGAACATATGAGAATCATATATTTGAACTGCAGATAAAAGAAGGAAGATGTTTCCGCCACTGCTTAAGTAGCGTTCATAACGGCGACGATCACTCACGTCTTCATTCTTGAATTCCCTGTTCAAATATTTGACTTTCATATCATTAGTTCATAGCCAAAATAATTTCCCTTCAACTGTATGCATACGCTTCACATCTTATGCAACTTCCCAAAGTTGGGGAACAACAGACCATATCCATGTCGTTTCTTTCTCTAGTCTGAAACAGCAGGAGATTGTGCTAAACCAGATTCTTCCTTAAAGCCTCAAATGCCATACTCTCTGGGACAAACAGGCAGCGGTTATGCACGGTTGTCTAACAACGTTGTAAGTGGTCGTATCGTAATTAATAATAAAATAGAAGAATCGAACATGTAGCCGTTCTCTTCCGAGTAGAATTTATACTTGTAACTATTTTTGTTTAATCCGGCGGCCCAGTTAAATAATGCGGAACAAAGATGAAAGAGGTTTGACCCCAAACCAAAGTTTCAGTCCTTTTTTCTCTCTCCCATGTCATCAAACTGCCTGGTTTACTTAGTCTTCTTACCCAATTAGGAGAGTCCTGAAATAATGAAACAAGACAACTTAAATTTTAATTAATACTTACTTATATTGAAATAGAACAATAATAGGCTAGTTTCAAATTGTGGGAGAACAAGAGAACCAAGTCGAGTTTCAGGGGAATAATTTGCATTTTCCTTTGTGTTTGACAAAAGAAAATGCAAATTATTCTCCTGAACGTCGACTCAGCTCTTTTGTTCCACCACAATTCGAAACTAGCCTGAACATGTAATAATAAATTGCCAACTGTAGACCTTTTTCTTCTTATGCAACTTATGCATCTTATGCAACTTCCCAAAGTTGGGGAACAACAGACCATATCCATGTCGTTTCTTTCTCTAGTCTGAAAAAACAGGAGATTGTGCTAAACCAGATTCTTCCTTAAAGCCTCAAATGCCATACTCTCTGGGACAAACAGGCAGCGGTTATGCACGGTTGTCTAACAACGTGGTAAGTGGTCGTATCGTAATTAATAATAAAATAGAAGAATCGAACATGTAGCCGTTCTCTTCCGAGTAGAATTTATACTTGTAACTATTTTTGTTTAATCCGGCGGCCCAGTTAAATAATGCGGAACAAAGATGAAAGAGGTTTGACCCCAAACCAAAGTTTCAGTCCTTTTTTCTCTCTCCCATGTCATCAAACTGCCTGGTTTACTTAGTCTTCTTACCCAATTAGGAGAGTCCTGAAATAATGAAACAAGACAACTTAAATTTTAATTAATACTTACTTATATTGAAATAGAACAATAATAGGCTAGTTTCAAATTGTGGGAGAACAAGAGAACCAAGTCGAGTTTCAGGGGAATAATTTGCATTTTCCTTTGTGTTTGACAAAAGAAAATGCAAATTATTCTCCTGAACGTCGACTCAGCTCTTTTGTTCCACCACAATTCGAAACTAGCCTGAACATGTAATAATAAATTGCCAACTGTAGACCTTTTTCTTAAGGGCGGATGATTTTGATTATTCTTTTGTACGTACGTTAATTAGCCTTACTCACCACACTTTTACGCAAAACTTCTATTACATGTTGCACATGCTAACGAGGCTTGTAAGGCTATTTATCATTGATATCAAAGCCGGATAGATCTGTCAGGCGCTATTATGAAAAGGGACTATTGCTTAACAGAATTGCCAAGCCAAAAGACCAGTAAAGAATAATGAATATGTAAATGGTCATTGCAGTTATGAACACTACTTAAGCTGCAGTGAAAAGAAAGCCTGAAAAATATTCAGCTTTGTACGGGAATCGATACCGGTGCAGTACTCGACCAACTAAGCTAACATTTTGTTGGTTCTTTGCGAGATGATAAATTTTGTACAAAAGCTTTTTTAAAGGCGTGTTTAAGATTTGAAAGATCCCACCCCCCCCCCCCCCCCACCTCTCTTTCTCTCTCTCTAATAAGCTCCCCGTTAATGAGGCCTAAAATTAACTAAGCCAAAAATAGAGCTTTTACGGTATTTCTTAAAATGACTAACAGTTCTTTGAAATTTTGTAGTCTAGCCACCTTGCCCAGTTTTTGCTTTGTTTTATTGTTTTTTTTTTTACCTTTTTTTCTCTTGGTTTCCACGTTACGTCATAATAAAAACCTATCATTCAAAAGTAAAAAGACATTTGTATTTTTATCTTGATCAGGTAAAAGAATTTTAGAAATTTATCTGCTTCCATGTTCTCAGCTCGGTAGGTTGCTTTGTTTTGAAAAGAGAGCAGTTTGAATTTTAGACTTTTTCACAGTGCGTGACGTAAAGATCTCTGCTCACAAGCATGCAACATACATGAAAACATTGATTCACCTTGTGTTTGTGAGGTTGGAAAAGCCAACATGGCAAGAAAAGCGTCCATGTGTATGTTTGAAAGCTCAACAGAGAGAAGAAAGCCTCTGAAATAGCTTAAGTCATTAAAAAAAAAAACATTTGCTTTCACTCGTTTCCGGCCGCGATCTTGGTGTCCCTCAGAGGGACAACAAGATGGCGTGCCCATGCTAAACTCTATAATTTTGAGTGGTACTTTTTACCAAATAAGTCGAGTACGGGATATCACACAGCCCTGAGACTTTTGTGTTTTATTTATCTATTTATTTATTTATTTATTTATTTATGAATCTTCAACAATATCTCAATTTCTTGACTTTATCTATTCAATGGTTAATGACTTTATTTTTTTACCAGCGCAACTGAAAACCAAGAATTGTCATTGTTATTGTTGTGAGAATGAATATATGATAATCGTATATTTGAACTGCTATGATCATTCACATATTCATTGTTATTGTTGTTAACACTGAAAGGCCTCTTAAATTGCAAACACGTTAAGAGAAGTCAAGCCCCAACCCTCCTTTCCCTCCCTCACTTCTCCCTTCCCCTTCCCGCTCGATTGGCTCAGGAAAGAGTTGCCTTTGAGCAAGCTTTAAGTTGGATTATCACCCATGATTTAAGACGGGCGCGAGTGACGTAAATCTCTTAAGAAAGCTCGCCCGCAGGCTAAGGAAAGAGAAAACAACGTTACAAAAGCCCAGGAATATAGCGTTAAAAACGTCCAAGTCCAGATTCCATCACTGGCAAATAAGGTTGAAGCACTCATTTGTTCGTTTTCTTATTCATTTAAATTGTCTTCAAGACCCCAATGTCAGACTTTAAGAGACGTCGACAGCCTCGCCCAAAGGAAGGCAAGGTGTGTATAGAACAATTCTTGTATCTTACCTAAAACGAGGAAAACTAGTTGAAAGCATGCCAAATACGCTTCCAAGGGCTTATTACGCAATAGGAAAGTATTAGTGGATTTTGGGTGATTAGGAATAGGTACAGATGAACCAGGCATGGCTGAGACCATTATATAATTAGTCTCCTTAAAAGGAAAGAAACAGAAACACCAAAAAAGCACAAGGCAATGAACGTTGTTAATCAGTGTTTCCTTTGTCGATCCAAGACTCATGAGAGCGGCTCTGAACAGTTAAAGTTTTGTTCATGCAGTTCTTATTCAAGTTCAATCATTGAGCTAAAACAATCTGAGCATGCAAAAATCGTGCTATCCCCGTGTAGTGCTATTGTATATGCTGATGTCCTAAGAGATAGCAAGCAAAATAATTTCGGCAGTTATGAACACTGCTTTAGCAGTATGTAATAAAAAGGGCTGAAAAAGAAAATCAGGCTTCTATGGGAGTCGAACCCATGGCCTCTGCGATACCGGTGCAGTGCTCTACCAACTAAGCCAACAAGAAAACTGGGAGCTGGTCATTTTGTTGGTCCGTAATAAGCCCGCGAGTGATGAATAAGTGACTATGAACATATGAGAATCATATATTTGAACTGCAGATAAAAGAAGGAAGATGTTTCCGCCACTGCTTAAGTAGCGTTCATAACGGCGACGATCACTCACGTCTTCATTCTTGAATTCCCTGTTCAAATATTTGACTTTCATATCATTAGTTCATAGCCAAAATAATTTCCCTTCAACTGTATGCATACGCTTCACATCTTATGCAACTTCCCAAAGTTGGGGAACAACAGACCATATCCATGTCGTTTCTTTCTCTAGTCTGAAACAGCAGGAGATTGTGCTAAACCAGATTCTTCCTTAAAGCCTCAAATGCCATACTCTCTGGGACAAACAGGCAGCGGTTATGCACGGTTGTCTAACAACGTTGTAAGTGGTCGTATCGTAATTAATAATAAAATAGAAGAATCGAACATGTAGCCGTTCTCTTCCGAGTAGAATTTATACTTGTAACTATTTTTGTTTAATCCGGCGGCCCAGTTAAATAATGCGGAACAAAGATGAAAGAGGTTTGACCCCAAACCAAAGTTTCAGTCCTTTTTTCTCTCTCCCATGTCATCAAACTGCCTGGTTTACTTAGTCTTCTTACCCAATTAGGAGAGTCCTGAAATAATGAAACAAGACAACTTAAATTTTAATTAATACTTACTTATATTGAAATAGAACAATAATAGGCTAGTTTCAAATTGTGGGAAAACAAGAGAACCAAGTCGAGTTTCAGGGGAATAATTTGCATTTTCCTTTGTGTTTGACAAAAGAAAATGCAAATTATTCTCCTGAACGTCGACTCTGCTCTTTTGTTCCACCACAATTCGAAACTAGCCTGAACATGTAATAATAAATTGCCAACTGTAGACCTTTTTCTTCTTATGCAACTTATGCATCTTATGACACTTCCCAAAGTTGGGGAACAACAGACCATATCCATGTCGTTTCTTTCTCTAGTCTGAAACAGCAGGAGATTGTGCTAAACCAGATTCTTCCTTAAAGCCTCAAATGCCATACTCTCTGGGACAAACAGGCAGCGGTTATGCACGGTTGTCTAACAACGTTGTAAGTGGTCGTATCGTAATTAATAATAAAATAGAAGAATCGAACATGTAGCCGTTCTCTTCCGAGTAGAATTTATACTTGTAACTATTTTTGTTTAATCCGGCGGCCCAGTTAAATAATGCGGAACAAAGATAAAAGAGGTTTGACCCCAAACCAAAGTTTCAGTCCTTTTTTCTCTCTCCCATGTCATCAAACTGCCTGGTTTACTTAGTCTTCTTACCCAATTAGGAGAGTCCTGAAATAATGAAACAAGACAACTTAAATTTTAATTAATACTTACTTATATTGAAATAGAACAATAATAGGCTAGTTTCAAATTGTGGGAGAACAAGAGAACCAAGTCGAGTTTCAGGGGAATAATTTGCATTTTCCTTTGTGTTTGACAAAAGAAAATGCAAATTATTCTCCTGAACGTCGACTCAGCTCTTTTTTTCCACCACAATTCGAAACTAGCCTGAACATGTAATAATAAATTGCCAACTGGAGACCTTTTTCTTAAGGGCGGATGATTTTGATTATTCTTTTGTACGTACGTTAATTAGCCTTACTCACCACACTTTTACGCAAAACTTCTATTACATGTTGCACATGCTAACGAGGCTTGTAAGGCTATTTATCATTGATATCAAAGCCGGATAGATCTGTCAGGTGCTATTATGAAAAGGGACTATTGCTTAATAGAATTGCCAAGCCAAAACACCAGTAAAGAATAATGAATATGTAAATGGTCATTGCAGTTATGAACACTACTTAAGCAGCAGTGAAAAGAAAGCCTGAAAAATATTCAGCTTTGTACGGGAATCGATACCGGTGCAGTACTCGACCAACTAAGCTAACATTTTGTTGGTTCTTTGCGAGATGATAAATTTTGTACAAAAGCTATTTTAAAGGCGTGTTTAAGATTTGAAAGAACCCACCCCCCCCCCCCCCCCCACCTCTCTTTCTCTCTCTCTAATAAGCTCCCCGTTAATGAGGCTAAAATTAACTAAGCCAAAAATAGAGCTTTTACGGTATTTCTTAAAATGACTAACAGTTCATTGAAATTTTGTAGTCTAGCCACCTTGCCCAGTTTTTGCTTTGTTTTATTGTTTTTTTTCAGACCTTTTTTTCTCTTGGTTTTCACGTTACGTCATAATAAAAACCTATCATTCAAAAGTAAAAAGACATTTGTATTTTTATCTTGATCACGTAAAAGAATTTTAGAAATGTATCTGCTTCCATGTTCTCAGCTCGGTAGGTTGCTTTGTTTTGAAAAGAGAGCAGTTTGAATTTTAGACTTTTTCACAGTGCGTGACGTAAAGATCTCTACTCACAAGCATGCAACATACATGAAAACATTGATTCACCTTGTGTTTGTGAGGTTGGAAAAGCCAACATGGCAAGAAAAGCGTCCATGTGTATGTTTGAAAGCTCAACAGAGAGAAGAAAGCCTCTGAAATAGCTTAAGTCATTAAAAAAAAAAAACATTTGCTTTCACTCGTTTCCGGCCGCGATCTTGGTGTCCCTCAGAGGGACAACAAGATGGCGTGCCCATGCTAAACTCTATAATTTTGAGTGGTACTTTTTACCAAATAAGTCGAGTACGGGATATCACACAGCCCTGAGACTTTTGTGTTTTATTTATCTATTTATTTATTTATTTATTTATTTATTTATGAATCTTCAACAATATCTCAATTTCTTGACTTTATCTATTCAATGGTTAATGACTTTATTTTTTTACCAGCGCAACTGAAAACCAAGAATTGTCATTGTTATTGTTGTGAGAATGAATATATGATAATCGTATATTTGAACTGCTATGATCATTCACATATTCATTGTTATTGTTGTTAACACTGAAAGGCCTCTTAAATTGCAAACACGTTAAGAGAAGTCAAGCCCCAACCCTCCTTTCCCTCCCTCACTTCTCCCTTCCCCTTCCCGCTCGATTGGCTCAGGAAAGAGTTGCCTTTGAGCAAGCTTTAAGTTGGATTATCACCCATGATTTAAGACGGGCGCGAGTGACGTAAATCTCTTAAGAAAGCTCGCCCGCAGGCTAAGGAAAGAGAAAACAACGTTACAAAAGCCCAGGAATATAGCGTTAAAAACGTCCAAGTCCAGATTCCATCACTGGCAAATAAGGTTGAAGCACTCATTTGTTCGTTTTCTTATTCATTTAAATTGTCTTCAAGACCCCAATGTCAGACTTTAAGAGACGTCGACAGCCTCGCCCAAAGGAAGGCAAGGTGTGTATAGAACAATTCTTGTATCTTACCTAAAACGAGGAAAACTAGTTGAAAGCATGCCAAATACGCTTCCAAGGGCTTATTACGCAATAGGAAAGTATTAGTGGATTTTGGGTGATTAGGAATAGGTACAGATGAACCAGGCATGGCTGAGACCATTATATAATTAGTCTCCTTAAAAGGAAAGAAACAGAAACACCAAAAAAGCACAAGGCAATGAACGTTGTTAATCAGTGTTTCCTTTGTCGATCCAAGACTCATGAGAGCGGCTCTGAACAGTTAAAGTTTTGTTCATGCAGTTCTTATTCAAGTTCAATCATTGAGCTAAAACAATCTGAGCATGCAAAAATCGTGCTATCCCCGTGTAGTGCTATTGTATATGCTGATGTCCTAAGAGATAGCAAGCAAAATAATTTCGGCAGTTATGAACACTGCTTTAGCAGTATGTAATAAAAAGGGCTGAAAAAGAAAATCAGGCTTCTATGGGAGTCGAACCCATGGCCTCTGCGATACCGGTGCAGTGCTCTACCAACTAAGCCAACAAGAAAACTGGGAGCTGGTCATTTTGTTGGTCCGTAATAAGCCCGCGAGTGATGAATAAGTGACTATGAACATATGAGAATCATATATTTGAACTGCAGATAAAAGAAGGAAGATGTTTCCGCCACTGCTTAAGTAGCGTTCATAACGGCGACGATCACTCACGTCTTCATTCTTGAATTCCCTGTTCAAATATTTGACTTTCATATCATTAGTTCATAGCCAAAATAATTTCCCTTCAACTGTATGCATACGCTTCACATCTTATGCAACTTCCCAAAGTTGGGGAACAACAGACCATATCCATGTCGTTTCTTTCTCTAGTCTGAAACAGCAGGAGATTGTGCTAAACCAGATTCTTCCTTAAAGCCTCAAATGCCATACTCTCTGGGACAAACAGGCAGCGGTTATGCACGGTTGTCTAACAACGTTGTAAGTGGTCGTATCGTAATTAATAATAAAATAGAAGAATCGAACATGTAGCCGTTCTCTTCCGAGTAGAATTTATACTTGTAACTATTTTTGTTTAATCCGGCGGCCCAGTTAAATAATGCGGAACAAAGATGAAAGAGGTTTGACCCCAAACCAAAGTTTCAGTCCTTTTTCTCTCTCCCATGTCATCAAACTGCCTGGTTTACTTAGTCTTCTTACCCAATTAGGAGAGTCCTGAAATAATGAAACAAGACAACTTAAATTTTAATTAATACTTACTTATATTGAAATAGAACAATAATAGGCTAGTTTCAAATTGTGGGAGAACAAGAGAACCAAGTCGAGTTTCAGGGGAATAATTTGCATTTTCCTTTGTGTTTGACAAAAGAAAATGCAAATTATTCTCCTGAACGTCGACTCTGCTCTTTTGTTCCACCACAATTCGAAACTAGCCTGAACATGTAATAATAAATTGCCAACTGTAGACCTTTTTCTTGTTATGCAACTTATGCATCTTATGCAACTTCCCAAAGTTGGGGAACAACAGACCATATCCATGTCGTTTCTTTCTCTAGTCTGAAACAGCAGGAGATTGTGCTAAACCAGATTCTTCCTTAAAGCCTCAAATGCCATACTCTCTGGGACAAACAGGCAGCGGTTATGCACGGTTGTCTAACAACGTTGTAAGTGGTCGTATCGTAATTAATAATAAAATAGAAGAATCGAACATGTAGCCGTTCTCTTCCGAGTAGAATTTATACTTGTAACTATTTTTGTTTAATCCGGCGGCCCAGTTAAATAATGCGGAACAAAGATGAAAGAGGTTTGACCCCAAACCAAAGTTTCAGTCCTTTCTTCTCTCTCCCATGTCATCAAACTGCCTGGTTTACTTAGTCTTCTTACCCAATTAGGAGAGTCCTGAAATAATGAAACAAGACAACTTAAATTTTAATTAATACTTACTTATATTGAAATAGAACAATAATAGGCTAGTTTCAAATTGTGGGAGAACAAGAGAACCAAGTCGAGTTTCAGGGGAATAATTTGCATTTTCCTTTGTGTTTGACAAAAGAAAATGCAAATTATTCTCCTGAACGTCGACTCTGCTCTTTTGTTCCACCACAATTCGAAACTAGCCTGAACATGTAATAATAAATTGCCAACTGTAGACCTTTTCTTCTTATGCAACTTATGCATCTTATGCAACTTCCCAAAGTTGGGGAACAACAGACCATATCCATGTCGTTTCTTTCTCTAGTCTGAAACAGCAGGAGATTGTGCTAAACCAGATTCTTCCTTAAAGCCTCAAATGCCATACTCTCTGGGACAAACAGGCAGCGGTTATGCACGGTTGTCTAACAACGTTGTAAGTGGTCGTATCGTAATTAATAATAAAATAGAAGAATCGAACATGTAGCCATTCTCTTCCGAGTAGAATTTATACTTGTAACTATTTTTGTTTAATCCGGCGGCCCAGTTAAATAATGCGGAACAAAGATGAAAGAGGTTTGACCCCAAACCAAAGTTTCAGTCCTTTTTTCTCTCTCCCATGTCATCAAACTGCCTGGTTTACTTAGTCTTGTTACCCAATTAGGAGAGTCCTGAAATAATGAAACAAGACAACTTAAATTTTAATTAATACTTACTTATATTGAAATAGAACAATAATAGGCTAGTTTCAAATTGTGGGAGAACAAGAGAACCAAGTCGAGTTTCAGGGGAATAATTTGCATTTTCCTTTGTGTTTGACAAAAGAAAATGCAAATTATTCTCCTGAACGTCGACTCAGCTCTTTTGTTCCACCACAATTCGAAACTAGCCTGAACATGTAATAATAAATTGCCAACTGTAGACCTTTTTCTTAAGGGCGGATGATTTTGATTATTCTTTTGTACGTACGTTAATTAGCCTTACTCACCACACTTTTACGCAAAACTTCTATTACATGTTGCACATGCTAACGAGGCTTGTAAGGCTATTTATCATTGATATCAAAGCCGGATAGATCTGTCAGGCGCTATTATGAAAAGGGACTATTGCTTAACAGAATTGCCAAGCCAAAAGACCAGTAAAGAATAATGAATATGTAAATGGTCATTGCAGTTATGAACACTACTTAAGCTGCAGTGAAAAGAAAGCCTGAAAAATATTCAGCTTTGTACGGGAATCGATACCGGTGCAGTACTCGACCAACTAAGCTAACATTTTGTTGGTTCTTTGCGAGATGATAAATTTTGTACAAAAGCTATTTTAAAGGCGTGTTTAAGATTTGAAAGATCCCACCACCCCCCCCCCCCCCCCCACCTCTCTTTCTCTCTCTCTAATAAGCTCCCCGTTAATGAGGCCTAAAATTAACTAAGCCAAAAATAGAGCTTTTACGGTATTTCTTAAAATGACTAACAGTTCTTTGAAATTTTGTAGTCTAGCCACCTTGCCCAGTTTTTGCTTTGTTTTATTGTTTTTTTTCAGACCTTTTTTTCTCTTGGTTTCCACGTTACGTCATAAAAAACACCTATCATTCAAAAGTAAAAAGACATTTGTATTTTTATCTTGATCACGTAAAAGAATTTTAGAAATGTATCTGCTTCCATGTTCTCAGCTCGGTAGGTTGCTTTGTTTTGAAAAGAGAGCAGTTTGAATTTTAGACTTTTTCACAGTGCGTGACGTAAAGATCTCTGCTCACAAGCATGCAACATACATGAAAACATTGATTCACCTTGTGTTTGTGAGGTTGGAAAAGCCAACATGGCAAGAAAAGCGTCCATGTGTATGTTTGAAAGCTCAACAGAGAGAAGAAAGCCTCTGAAATAGCTTAAGTCATTAAAAAAAAAAAAACATTTGCTTTCACTCGTTTCCGGCCGCGATCTTGGTGTCCCTCAGAGGGACAACAAGATGGCGTGCCCATGCTAAACTCTATAATTTTGAGTGGTACTTTTTACCAAATAAGTCGAGTACGGGATATCACACAGCCCTGAGACTTTTGTGTTTTATTTATCTATTTATTTATTTATTTATTTATTTATTTATTTATGAATCTTCAACAATATCTCAATTTCTTGACTTTATCTATTCAATGGTTAATGACTTTATTTTTTTACCAGCGCAACTGAAAACCAAGAATTGTCATTGTTATTGTTGTGAGAATGAATATATGATAATCGTATATTTGAACTGCTATGATCATTCACATATTCATTGTTATTGTTGTTAACACTGAAAGGCCTCTTAAATTGCAAACACGTTAAGAGAAGTCAAGCCCCAACCCTCCTTTCCCTCCCTCACTTCTCCCTTCCCCTTCCCGCTCGATTGGCTCAGGAAAGAGTTGCCTTTGAGCAAGCTTTAAGTTGGATTATCACCCATGATTTAAGACGGGCGCGAGTGACGTAAATCTCTTAAGAAAGCTCGCCCGCAGGCTAAGGAAAGAGAAAACAACGTTACAAAAGCCCAGGAATATAGCGTTAAAAACGTCCAAGTCCAGATTCCATCACTGGCAAATAAGGTTGAAGCACTCATTTGTTCGTTTTCTTATTCATTTAAATTGTCTTCAAGACCCCAATGTCAGACTTTAAGAGACGTCGACAGCCTCGCCCAAAGGAAGGCAAGGTGTGTATAGAACAATTCTTGTATCTTACCTAAAACGAGGAAAACTAGTTGAAAGCATGCCAAATACGCTTCCAAGGGCTTATTACGCAATAGGAAAGTATTAGTGGATTTTGGGTGATTAGGAATAGGTACAGATGAACCAGGCATGGCTGAGACCATTATATAATTAGTCTCCTTAAAAGGAAAGAAACAGAAACACCAAAAAAGCACAAGGCAATGAACGTTGTTAATCAGTGTTTCCTTTGTCGATCCAAGACTCATGAGAGCGGCTCTGAACAGTTAAAGTTTTGTTCATGCAGTTCTTATTCAAGTTCAATCATTGAGCTAAAACAATCTGAGCATGCAAAAATCGTGCTATCCCCGTGTAGTGCTATTGTATATGCTGATGTCCTAAGAGATAGCAAGCAAAATAATTTCGGCAGTTATGAACACTGCTTTAGCAGTATGTAATAAAAAGGGCTGAAAAAGAAAATCAGGCTTCTATGGGAGTCGAACCCATGGCCTCTGCGATACCGGTGCAGTGCTCTACCAACTAAGCCAACAAGAAAACTGGGAGCTGGTCATTTTGTTGGTCCGTAATAAGCCCGCGAGTGATGAATAAGTGACTATGAACATATGAGAATCATATATTTGAACTGCAGATAAAAGAAGGAAGATGTTTCCGCCACTGCTTAAGTAGCGTTCATAACGGCGACGATCACTCACGTCTTCATTCTTGAATTCCCTGTTCAAATATTTGACTTTCATATCATTAGTTCATAGCCAAAATAATTTCCCTTCAACTGTATGCATACGCTTCACATCTTATGCAACTTCCCAAAGTTGGGGAACAACAGACCATATCCATGTCGTTTCTTTCTCTAGTCTGAAACAGCAGGAGATTGTGCTAAACCAGATTCTTCCTTAAAGCCTCAAATGCCATACTCTCTGGGACAAACAGGCAGCGGTTATGCACGGTTGTCTAACAACGTTGTAAGTGGTCGTATCGTAATTAATAATAAAATAGAAGAATCGAACATGTAGCCGTTCTCTTCCGAGTAGAATTTATACTTGTAACTATTTTTGTTTAATCCGGCGGCCCAGTTAAATAATGCGGAACAAAGATGAAAGAGGTTTGACCCCAAACCAAAGTTTCAGTCCTTTCTTCTCTCTCCCATGTCATCAAACTGCCTGGTTTACTTAGTCTTCTTACCCAATTAGGAGAGTCCTGAAATAATGAAACAAGACAACTTAAATTTTAATTAATACTTACTTATATTGAAATAGAACAATAATAGGCTAGTTTCAAATTGTGGGAGAACAAGAGAACCAAGTCGAGTTTCAGGGGAATAATTTGCATTTTCCTTTGTGTTTGACAAAAGAAAATGCAAATTATTCTCCTGAACGTCGACTCTGCTCTTTTGTTCCACCACAATTCGAAACTAGCCTGAACATGTAATAATAAATTGCCAACTGTAGACCTTTTTCTTCTTATGCAACTTATGCATCTTATGCAACTTCCCAAAGTTGGGGAACAACAGACCATATCCATGTCGTTTCTTTCTCTAGTCTGAAACAGCAGGAGATTGTGCTAAACCAGATTCTTCCTTAAAGCCTCAAATGCCATACTCTCTGGGACAAACAGGCAGCGGTTATGCACGGTTGTCTAACAACGTTGTAAGTGGTCGTATCGTAATTAATAATAAAATAGAAGAATCGAACATGTAGCCGTTCTCTTCCGAGTAGAATTTATACTTGTAACTATTTTTGTTTAATCCGGCGGCCCAGTTAAATAATGCGGAACAAAGATGAAAGAGGTTTGACCCCAAACCAAAGTTTCAGTCCTTTTTTCTCTCTCCCATGTCATCAAACTGCC
Organism: Pachyseris speciosa; assembly: GCA_016490735.1. Classification (NCBI taxonomy): domain Eukaryota; kingdom Metazoa; phylum Cnidaria; class Anthozoa; order Scleractinia; family Pachyseridae; genus Pachyseris; species Pachyseris speciosa. The sequence continues at coordinate 289,696 of JAEMWC010000611.1, read as the reverse complement.
TGGTTTACTTAGTCTTCTTACCCAATTAGGAGAGTCCTGAAATAATGAAACAAGACAACTTAAATTTTAATTAATACTTACTTATATTGAAATAGAACAATAATAGGCTAGTTTCAAATTGTGGGAGAACAAGAGAACCAAGTCGAGTTTCAGGGGAATAATTTGCATTTTCCTTTGTGTTTGACAAAAGAAAATGCAAATTATTCTCCTGAACGTCGACTCTGCTCTTTTGTTCCACCACAATTCGAAACTAGCCTGAACATGTAATAATAAATTGCCAACTGTAGACCTTTTTCTTGTTATGCAACTTATGCATCTTATGCAACTTCCCAAAGTTGGGGAACAACAGACCATATCCATGTCGTTTCTTTCTCTAGTCTGAAACAGCAGGAGATTGTGCTAAACCAGATTCTTCCTTAAAGCCTCAAATGCCATACTCTCTGGGACAAACAGGCAGCGGTTATGCACGGTTGTCTAACAACGTTGTAAGTGGTCGTATCGTAATTAATAATAAAATAGAAGAATCGAACATGTAGCCGTTCTCTTCCGAGTAGAATTTATACTTGTAACTATTTTTGTTTAATCCAGCGGCCCAGTTAAATAATGCGGAACAAAGATGAAAGAGGTTTGACCCCAAACCAAAGTTTCAGTCCTTTCTTCTCTCTCCCATGTCATCAAACTGCCTGGTTTACTTAGTCTTCTTACCCAATTAGGAGAGTCCTGAAATAATGAAACAAGACAACTTAAATTTTAATTAATACTTACTTATATTGAAATAGAACAATAATAGGCTAGTTTCAAATTGTGGGAGAACAAGAGAACCAAGTCGAGTTTCAGGGGAATAATTTGCATTTTCCTTTGTGTTTGACAAAAGAAAATGCAAATTATTCTCCTGAACGTCGACTCTGCTCTTTTGTTCCACCACAATTCGAAACTAGCCTGAACATGTAATAATAAATTGCCAACTGTAGACCTTTTTCTTCTTATGCAACTTATGCATCTTATGCAACTTCCCAAAGTTGGGGAACAACAGACCATATCCATGTCGTTTCTTTCTCTAGTCTGAAACAGCAGGAGATTGTGCTAAACCAGATTCTTCCTTAAAGCCTCAAATGCCATACTCTCTGGGACAAACAGGCAGCGGTTATGCACGGTTGTCTAACAACGTTGTAAGTGGTCGTATCGTAATTAATAATAAAATAGAAGAATCGAACATGTAGCCGTTCTCTTCCGAGTAGAATTTATACTTGTAACTATTTTTGTTTAATCCGGCGGCCCAGTTAAATAATGCGGAACAAAGATGAAAGAGGTTTGACCCCAAACCAAAGTTTCAGTCCTTTTTTCTCTCTCCCATGTCATCAAACTGCCTGGTTTACTTAGTCTTCTTACCCAATTAGGAGAGTCCTGAAATAATGAAACAAGACAACTTAAATTTTAATTAATACTTACTTATATTGAAATAGAACAATAATAGGCTAGTTTCAAATTGTGGGAGAACAAGAGAACCAAGTCGAGTTTCAGGGGAATAATTTGCATTTTCCTTTGTGTTTGACAAAAGAAAATGCAAATTATTCTCCTGAACGTCGACTCTGCTCTTTTGTTCCACCACAATTCGAAACTAGCCTGAACATGTAATAATAAATTGCCAACTGTAGACCTTTTTCTTAAGGGCGGATGATTTTGATTATTCTTTTGTACGTACGTTAATTAGCCTTACTCACCACACTTTTACGCAAAACTTCTATTACATGTTGCACATGCTAACGAGGCTTGTAAGGCTATTTATCATTGATATCAAAGCCGGATAGATCTGTCAGGCGCTATTATGAAAAGGGACTATTGCTTAACAGAATTGCCAAGCCAAAAGACCAGTAAAGAATAATGAATATGTAAATGGTCATTGCAGTTATGAACACTACTTAAGCTGCAGTGAAAAGAAAGCCTGAAAAATATTCAGCTTTGTACGGGAATCGATACCGGTGCAGTACTCGACCAACTAAGCTAACATTTTGTTGGTTCTTTGCGAGATGATAAATTTTGTACAAAAGCTATTTTAAAGGCGTGTTTAAGATTTGAAAGATCCCACCACCCCCCCCCCCCCCCACCTCTCTTTCTCTCTCTCTAATAAGCTCCCCGTTAATGAGGCCTAAAATTAACTAAGCCAAAAATAGAGCTTTTACGGTATTTCTTAAAATGACTAACAGTTCTTTGAAATTTTGTAGTCTAGCCACCTTGCCCAGTTTTTGCTTTGTTTTATTGTTTTTTTTCAGACCTTTTTTTCTCTTGGTTTCCACGTTACGTCATAAAAAACACCTATCATTCAAAAGTAAAAAGACATTTGTATTTTTATCTTGATCACGTAAAAGAATTTTAGAAATGTATCTGCTTCCATGTTCTCAGCTCGGTAGGTTGCTTTGTTTTGAAAAGAGAGCAGTTTGAATTTTAGACTTTTTCACAGTGCGTGACGTAAAGATCTCTGCTCACAAGCATGCAACATACATGAAAACATTGATTCACCTTGTGTTTGTGAGGTTGGAAAAGCCAACATGGCAAGAAAAGCGTCCATGTGTATGTTTGAAAGCTCAACAGAGAGAAGAAAGCCTCTGAAATAGCTTAAGTCATTAAAAAAAAAAACATTTGCTTTCACTCGTTTCCGGCCGCGATCTTGGTGTCCCTCAGAGGGACAACAAGATGGCGTGCCCATGCTAAACTCTATAATTTTGAGTGGTACTTTTTACCAAATAAGTCGAGTACGGGATATCACACAGCCCTGAGACTTTTGTGTTTTATTTATCTATTTATTTATTTATTTATTTATTTATTTATGAATCTTCAACAATATCTCAATTTCTTGACTTTATCTATTCAATGGTTAATGACTTTATTTTTTTACCAGCGCAACTGAAAACCAAGAATTGTCATTGTTATTGTTGTGAGAATGAATATATGATAATCGTATATTTGAACTGCTATGATCATTCACATATTCATTGTTATTGTTGTTAACACTGAAAGGCCTCTTAAATTGCAAACACGTTAAGAGAAGTCAAGCCCCAACCCTCCTTTCCCTCCCTCACTTCTCCCTTCCCCTTCCCGCTCGATTGGCTCAGGAAAGAGTTGCCTTTGAGCAAGCTTTAAGTTGGATTATCACCCATGATTTAAGACGGGCGCGAGTGACGTAAATCTCTTAAGAAAGCTCGCCCGCAGGCTAAGGAAAGAGAAAACAACGTTACAAAAGCCCAGGAATATAGCGTTAAAAACGTCCAAGTCCAGATTCCATCACTGGCAAATAAGGTTGAAGCACTCATTTGTTCGTTTTCTTATTCATTTAAATTGTCTTCAAGACCCCAATGTCAGACTTTAAGAGACGTCGACAGCCTCGCCCAAAGGAAGGCAAGGTGTGTATAGAACAATTCTTGTATCTTACCTAAAACGAGGAAAACTAGTTGAAAGCATGCCAAATACGCTTCCAAGGGCTTATTACGCAATAGGAAAGTATTAGTGGATTTTGGGTGATTAGGAATAGGTACAGATGAACCAGGCATGGCTGAGACCATTATATAATTAGTCTCCTTAAAAGGAAAGAAACAGAAACACCAAAAAAGCACAAGGCAATGAACGTTGTTAATCAGTGTTTCCTTTGTCGATCCAAGACTCATGAGAGCGGCTCTGAACAGTTAAAGTTTTGTTCATGCAGTTCTTATTCAAGTTCAATCATTGAGCTAAAACAATCTGAGCATGCAAAAATCGTGCTATCCCCGTGTAGTGCTATTGTATATGCTGATGTCCTAAGAGATAGCAAGCAAAATAATTTCGGCAGTTATGAACACTGCTTTAGCAGTATGTAATAAAAAGGGCTGAAAAAGAAAATCAGGCTTCTATGGGAGTCGAACCCATGGCCTCTGCGATACCGGTGCAGTGCTCTACCAACTAAGCCAACAAGAAAACTGGGAGCTGGTCATTTTGTTGGTCCGTAATAAGCCCGCGAGTGATGAATAAGTGACTATGAACATATGAGAATCATATATTTGAACTGCAGATAAAAGAAGGAAGATGTTTCCGCCACTGCTTAAGTAGCGTTCATAACGGCGACGATCACTCACGTCTTCATTCTTGAATTCCCTGTTCAAATATTTGACTTTCATATCATTAGTTCATAGCCAAAATAATTTCCCTTCAACTGTATGCATACGCTTCACATCTTATGCAACTTCCCAAAGTTGGGGAACAACAGACCATATCCATGTCGTTTCTTTCTCTAGTCTGAAACAGCAGGAGATTGTGCTAAACCAGATTCTTCCTTAAAGCCTCAAATGCCATACTCTCTGGGACAAACAGGCAGCGGTTATGCACGGTTGTCTAACAACGTTGTAAGTGGTCGTATCGTAATTAATAATAAAATAGAAGAATCGAACATGTAGCCGTTCTCTTCCGAGTAGAATTTATACTTGTAACTATTTTTGTTTAATCCGGCGGCCCAGTTAAATAATGCGGAACAAAGATGAAAGAGGTTTGACCCCAAACCAAAGTTTCAGTCCTTTTTTCTCTCTCCCATGTCATCAAACTGCCTGGTTTACTTAGTCTTCTTACCCAATTAGGAGAGTCCTGAAATAATGAAACAAGACAACTTAAATTTTAATTAATACTTACTTATATTGAAATAGAACAATAATAGGCTAGTTTCAAATTGTGGGAGAACAAGAGAACCAAGTCGAGTTTCAGGGGAATAATTTGCATTTTCCTTTGTGTTTGACAAAAGAAAATGCAAATTATTCTCCTGAACGTCGACTCTGCTCTTTTGTTCCACCACAATTCGAAACTAGCCTGAACATGTAATAATAAATTGCCAACTGTAGACCTTTTTCTTAAGGGCGGATGATTTTGATTATTCTTTTGTACGTACGTTAATTAGCCTTACTCACCACACTTTTACGCAAAACTTCTATTACATGTTGCACATGCTAACGAGGCTTATAAGGCTATTTATCATTGATATCAAAGCCGGATAGATCTGTCAGGCGCTATTATGAAAAGGGACTATTGCTTAACAGAATTGCCAAGCCAAAAGACCAGTAAAGAATAATGAATATGTAAATGGTCATTGCAGTTATGAACACTACTTAAGCTGCAGTGAAAAGAAAGCCTGAAAAATATTCAGCTTTGTACGGGAATCGATACCGGTGCAGTACTCGACCAACTAAGCTAACATTTTGTTGGTTCTTTGCGAGATGATAAATTTTGTACAAAAGCTATTTTAAAGGCGTGTTTAAGATTTGAAAGATCCCACCACCCCCCCCCCCACCTCTCTTTCTCTCTCTCTAATAAGCTCCCCGTTAATGAGGCCTAAAATTAACTAAGCCAAAAATAGAGCTTTTACGGTATTTCTTAAAATGACTAACAGTTCTTTGAAATTTTGTAGTCTAGCCACCTTGCCCAGTTTTTGCTTTGTTTTATTGTTTTTTTTTCAGACCTTTTTTTCTCTTGGTTTCCACGTTACGTCATAAAAAACACCTATCATTCAAAAGTAAAAAGACATTTGTATTTTTATCTTGATCACGTAAAAGAATTTTAGAAATGTATCTGCTTCCATGTTCTCAGCTCGGTAGGTTGCTTTGTTTTGAAAAGAGAGCAGTTTGAATTTTAGACTTTTTCACAGTGCGTGACGTAAAGATCTCTGCTCACAAGCATGCAACATACATGAAAACATTGATTCACCTTGTGTTTGTGAGGTTGGAAAAGCCAACATGGCAAGAAAAGCGTCCATGTGTATGTTTGAAAGCTCAACAGAGAGAAGAAAGCCTCTGAAATAGCTTAAGTCATTAAAAAAAAAAAACATTTGCTTTCACTCGTTTCCGGCCGCGATCTTGGTGTCCCTCAGAGGGACAACAAGATGGCGTGCCCATGCTAAACTCTATAATTTTGAGTGGTACTTTTTACCAAATAAGTCGAGTACGGGATATCACACAGCCCTGAGACTTTTGTGTTTTATTTATCTATTTATTTATTTATTTATTTATTTATTTATGAATCTTCAACAATATCTCAATTTCTTGACTTTATCTATTCAATGGTTAATGACTTTATTTTTTTACCAGCGCAACTGAAAACCAAGAATTGTCATTGTTATTGTTGTGAGAATGAATATATGATAATCGTATATTTGAACTGCTATGATCATTCACATATTCATTGTTATTGTTGTTAACACTGAAAGGCCTCTTAAATTGCAAACACGTTAAGAGAAGTCAAGCCCCAACCCTCCTTTCCCTCCCTCACTTCTCCCTTCCCCTTCCCGCTCGATTGGCTCAGGAAAGAGTTGCCTTTGAGCAAGCTTTAAGTTGGATTATCACCCATGATTTAAGACGGGCGCGAGTGACGTAAATCTCTTAAGAAAGCTCGCCCGCAGGCTAAGGAAAGAGAAAACAACGTTACAAAAGCCCAGGAATATAGCGTTAAAAACGTCCAAGTCCAGATTCCATCACTGGCAAATAAGGTTGAAGCACTCATTTGTTCGTTTTCTTATTCATTTAAATTGTCTTCAAGACCCCAATGTCAGACTTTAAGAGACGTCGACAGCCTCGCCCAAAGGAAGGCAAGGTGTGTATAGAACAATTCTTGTATCTTACCTAAAACGAGGAAAACTAGTTGAAAGCATGCCAAATACGCTTCCAAGGGCTTATTACGCAATAGGAAAGTATTAGTGGATTTTGGGTGATTAGGAATAGGTACAGATGAACCAGGCATGGCTGAGACCATTATATAATTAGTCTCCTTAAAAGGAAAGAAACAGAAACACCAAAAAAGCACAAGGCAATGAACGTTGTTAATCAGTGTTTCCTTTGTCGATCCAAGACTCATGAGAGCGGCTCTGAACAGTTAAAGTTTTGTTCATGCAGTTCTTATTCAAGTTCAATCATTGAGCTAAAACAATCTGAGCATGCAAAAATCGTGCTATCCCCGTGTAGTGCTATTGTATATGCTGATGTCCTAAGAGATAGCAAGCAAAATAATTTCGGCAGTTATGAACACTGCTTTAGCAGTATGTAATAAAAAGGGCTGAAAAAGAAAATCAGGCTTCTATGGGAGTCGAACCCATGGCCTCTGCGATACCGGTGCAGTGCTCTACCAACTAAGCCAACAAGAAAACTGGGAGCTGGTCATTTTGTTGGTCCGTAATAAGCCCGCGAGTGATGAATAAGTGACTATGAACATATGAGAATCATATATTTGAACTGCAGATAAAAGAAGGAAGATGTTTCCGCCACTGCTTAAGTAGCGTTCATAACGGCGACGATCACTCACGTCTTCATTCTTGAATTCCCTGTTCAAATATTTGACTTTCATATCATTAGTTCATAGCCAAAATAATTTCCCTTCAACTGTATGCATACGCTTCACATCTTATGCAACTTCCCAAAGTTGGGGAACAACAGACCATATCCATGTCGTTTCTTTCTCTAGTCTGAAACAGCAGGAGATTGTGCTAAACCAGATTCTTCCTTAAAGCCTCAAATGCCATACTCTCTGGGACAAACAGGCAGCGGTTATGCACGGTTGTCTAACAACGTTGTAAGTGGTCGTATCGTAATTAATAATAAAATAGAAGAATCGAACATGTAGCCGTTCTCTTCCGAGTAGAATTTATACTTGTAACTATTTTTGTTTAATCCGGCGGCCCAGTTAAATAATGCGGAACAAAGATGAAAGAGGTTTGACCCCAAACCAAAGTTTCAGTCCTTTTTTCTCTCTCCCATGTCATCAAACTGCCTGGTTTACTTAGTCTTCTTACCCAATTAGGAGAGTCCTGAAATAATGAAACAAGACAACTTAAATTTTAATTAATACTTACTTATATTGAAATAGAACAATAATAGGCTAGTTTCAAATTGTGGGAGAACAAGAGAACCAAGTCGAGTTTCAGGGGAATAATTTGCATTTTCCTTTGTGTTTGACAAAAGAAAATGCAAATTATTCTCCTGAACGTCGACTCTGCTCTTTTGTTCCACCACAATTCGAAACTAGCCTGAACATGTAATAATAAATTGCCAACTGTAGACCTTTTTCTTCTTATGCAACTTATGCATCTTATGCAACTTCCCAAAGTTGGGGAACAACAGACCATATCCATGTCGTTTCTTTCTCTAGTCTGAAACAGCAGGAGATTGTGCTAAACCAGATTCTTCCTTAAAGCCTCAAATGCCATACTCTCTGGGACAAACAGGCAGCGGTTATGCACGGTTGTCTAACAACGTTGTAAGTGGTCGTATCGTAATTAATAATAAAATAGAAGAATCGAACATGTAGCCGTTCTCTTCCGAGTAGAATTTATACTTGTAACTATTTTTGTTTAATCCGGCGGCCCAGTTAAATAATGCGGAACAAAGATGAAAGAGGTTTGACCCCAAACCAAAGTTTCAGTCCTTTTTTCTCTCTCCCATGTCATCAAACTGCCTGGTTTACTTAGTCTTCTTACCCAATTAGGAGAGTCCTGAAATAATGAAACAAGACAACTTAAATTTTAATTAATACTTACTTATATTGAAATAGAACAATAATAGGCTAGTTTCAAATTGTGGGAGAACAAGAGAACCAAGTCGAGTTTCAGGGGAATAATTTGCATTTTCCTTTGTGTTTGACAAAAGAAAATGCAAATTATTCTCCTGAACGTCGACTCAGCTCTTTTGTTCCACCACAATTCGAAACTAGCCTGAACATGTAATAATAAATTGCCAACTTAGACCTTTTTCTTAAGGGCGGATGATTTTGATTATTCTTTTGTACGTACGTTAATTAGCCTTACTCACCACACTTTTACGCAAAACTTCTATTACATGTTGCACATGCTAACGAGGCTTGTAAGGCTATTTATCATTGATATCAAAGCCGGATAGATCTGTCAGGCGCTATTATGAAAAGGGACTATTGCTTAACAGAATTGCCAAGCCAAAAGACCAGTAAAGAATAATGAATATGTAAATGGTCATTGCAGTTATGAACACTACTTAAGCTGCAGTGAAAAGAAAGCCTGAAAAATATTCAGCTTTGTACGGGAATCGATACCGGTGCAGTACTCGACCAACTAAGCTAACATTTTGTTGGTTCTTTGCGAGATGATAAATTTTGTACAAAAGCTATTTTAAAGGCGTGTTTAAGATTTGAAAGAACCCACCCCCCCCCCCCACCTCTCTTTCTCTCTCTCTAATAAGCTCCCCGTTAATGAGGCCTAAAATTAACTAAGCCAAAAATAGAGCTTTTACGGTATTTCTTAAAATGACTAACAGTTCTTTGAAATTTTGTAGTCTAGCCACCTTGCCCAGTTTTTGCTTTGTTTTATTGTTTTTTTTCAGACCTTTTTTTCTCTTGGTTTCCACGTTACGTCATAAAAAACACCTATCATTCAAAAGTAAAAAGACATTTGTATTTTTATCTTGATCACGTAAAAGAATTTTAGAAATGTATCTGCTTCCATGTTCTCAGCTCGGTAGGTTGCTTTGTTTTGAAAAGAGAGCAGTTTGAATTTTAGACTTTTTCACAGTGCGTGACGTAAAGATCTCTGCTCACAAGCATGCAACATACATGAAAACATTGATTCACCTTGTGTTTGTGAGGTTGGAAAAGCCAACATGGCAAGAAAAGCGTCCATGTGTATGTTTGAAAGCTCAACAGAGAGAAGAAAGCCTCTGAAATAGCTTAAGTCATTAAAAAAAAAAAACATTTGCTTTCACTCGTTTCCGGCCGCGATCTTGGTGTCCCTCAGAGGGACAACAAGATGGCGTGCCCATGCTAAACTCTATAATTTTGAGTGGTACTTTTTACCAAATAAGTCGAGTACGGGATATCACACAGCCCTGAGACTTTTGTGTTTTATTTATCTATTTATTTATTTATTTATTTATTTATTTATGAATCTTCAACAATATCTCAATTTCTTGACTTTATCTATTCAATGGTTAATGACTTTATTTTTTTACCAGCGCAACTGAAAACCAAGAATTGTCATTGTTATTGTTGTGAGAATGAATATATGATAATCGTATATTTGAACTGCTATGATCATTCACATATTCATTGTTATTGTTGTTAACACTGAAAGGCCTCTTAAATTGCAAACACGTTAAGAGAAGTCAAGCCCCAACCCTCCTTTCCCTCCCTCACTTCTCCCTTCCCCTTCCCGCTCGATTGGCTCAGGAAAGAGTTGCCTTTGAGCAAGCTTTAAGTTGGATTATCACCCATGATTTAAGACGGGCGCGAGTGACGTAAATCTCTTAAGAAAGCTCGCCCGCAGGCTAAGGAAAGAGAAAACAACGTTACAAAAGCCCAGGAATATAGCGTTAAAAACGTCCAAGTCCAGATTCCATCACTGGCAAATAAGGTTGAAGCACTCATTTGTTCGTTTTCTTATTCATTTAAATTGTCTTCAAGACCCCAATGTCAGACTTTAAGAGACGTCGACAGCCTCGCCCAAAGGAAGGCAAGGTGTGTATAGAACAATTCTTGTATCTTACCTAAAACGAGGAAAACTAGTTGAAAGCATGCCAAATACGCTTCCAAGGGCTTATTACGCAATAGGAAAGTATTAGTGGATTTTGGGTGATTAGGAATAGGTACAGATGAACCAGGCATGGCTGAGACCATTATATAATTAGTCTCCTTAAAAGGAAAGAAACAGAAACACCAAAAAAGCACAAGGCAATGAACGTTGTTAATCAGTGTTTCCTTTGTCGATCCAAGACTCATGAGAGCGGCTCTGAACAGTTAAAGTTTTGTTCATGCAGTTCTTATTCAAGTTCAATCATTGAGCTAAAACAATCTGAGCATGCAAAAATCGTGCTATCCCCGTGTAGTGCTATTGTATATGCTGATGTCCTAAGAGATAGCAAGCAAAATAATTTCGGCAGTTATGAACACTGCTTTAGCAGTATGTAATAAAAAGGGCTGAAAAAGAAAATCAGGCTTCTATGGGAGTCGAACCCATGGCCTCTGCGATACCGGTGCAGTGCTCTACCAACTAAGCCAACAAGAAAACTGGGAGCTGGTCATTTTGTTGGTCCGTAATAAGCCCGCGAGTGATGAATAAGTGACTATGAACATATGAGAATCATATATTTGAACTGCAGATAAAAGAAGGAAGATGTTTCCGCCACTGCTTAAGTAGCGTTCATAACGGCGACGATCACTCACGTCTTCATTCTTGAATTCCCTGTTCAAATATTTGACTTTCATATCATTAGTTCATAGCCAAAATAATTTCCCTTCAACTGTATGCATACGCTTCACATCTTATGCAACTTCCCAAAGTTGGGGAACAACAGACCATATCCATGTCGTTTCTTTCTCTAGTCTGAAACAGCAGGAGATTGTGCTAAACCAGATTCTTCCTTAAAGCCTCAAATGCCATACTCTCTGGGACAAACAGGCAGCGGTTATGCACGGTTGTCTAACAACGTTGTAAGTGGTCGTATCGTAATTAATAATAAAATAGAAGAATCGAACATGTAGCCGTTCTCTTCCGAGTAGAATTTATACTTGTAACTATTTTTGTTTAATCCGGCGGCCCAGTTAAATAATGCGGAACAAAGATGAAAGAGGTTTGACCCCAAACCAAAGTTTCAGTCCTTTTTTCTCTCTCCCATGTCATCAAACTGCCTGGTTTACTTAGTCTTCTTACCCAATTAGGAGAGTCCTGAAATAATGAAACAAGACAACTTAAATTTTAATTAATACTTACTTATATTGAAATAGAACAATAATAGGCTAGTTTCAAATTGTGGGAGAACAAGAGAACCAAGTCGAGTTTCAGGGGAATAATTTGCATTTTCCTTTGTGTTTGACAAAAGAAAATGCAAATTATTCTCCTGAACGTCGACTCTGCTCTTTTGTTCCACCACAATTCGAAACTAGCCTGAACATGTAATAATAAATTGCCAACTGTAGACCTTTTTCTTCTTATGCAACTTATGCATCTTATGCAACTTCCCAAAGTTGGGGAACAACAGACCATATCCATGTCGTTTCTTTCTCTAGTCTGAAACAGCAGGAGATTGTGCTAAACCAGATTCTTCCTTAAAGCCTCAAATGCCATACTCTCTGGGACAAACAGGCAGCGGTTATGCACGGTTGTCTAACAACGTTGTAAGTGGTCGTATCGTAATTAATAATAAAATAGAAGAATCGAACATGTAGCCGTTCTCTTCCGAGTAGAATTTATACTTGTAACTATTTTTGTTTAATCCGGCGGCCCAGTTAAATAATGCGGAACAAAGATGAAAGAGGTTTGACCCCAAACCAAAGTTTCAGTCCTTTTTTCTCTCTCCCATGTCATCAAACTGCCTGGTTTACTTAGTCTTCTTACCCAATTAGGAGAGTCCTGAAATAATGAAACAAGACAACTTAAATTTTAATTAATACTTACTTATATTGAAATAGAACAATAATAGGCTAGTTTCAAATTGTGGGAGAACAAGAGAACCAAGTCGAGTTTCAGGGGAATAATTTGCATTTTCCTTTGTGTTTGACAAAAGAAAATGCAAATTATTCTCCTGAACGTCGACTCTGCTCTTTTGTTCCACCACAATTCGAAACTAGCCTGAACATGTAATAATAAATTGCCAACTTTAGACCTTTTTCTTAAGGGCGGATGATTTTGATTATTCTTTTGTACGTACGTTAATTAGCCTTACTCACCACACTTTTACGCAAAACTTCTATTACATGTTGCACATGCTAACGAGGCTTATAAGGCTATTTATCATTGATATCAAAGCCGGATAGATCTGTCAAGCGCTATTATGAAAAGGGACTATTGCTTAACAGAATTGCCAAGCCAAAAGACCAGTAAAGAATAATGAATATGTAAATGGTCATTGCAGTTATGAACACTACTTAAGCTGCAGTGAAAAGAAAGCCTGAAAAATATTCAGCTTTGTACGGGAATCGATACCGGTGCAGTACTCGACCAACTAAGCTAACATTTTGTTGGTTCTTTGCGAGATGATAAATTTTGTACAAAAGCTATTTTAAAGGCGTGTTTAAGATTTGAAAGATCCCACCACCCCCCCCCCCCCCCCACCTCTCTTTCTCTCTCTCTAATAAGCTCCCCGTTAATGAGGCCTAAAATTAACTAAGCCAAAAATAGAGCTTTTACGGTATTTCTTAAAATGACTAACAGTTCTTTGAAATTTTGTAGTCTAGCCACCTTGCCCAGTTTTTGCTTTGTTTTATTGTTTTTTTCAGACCTTTTTTTCTCTTGGTTTCCACGTTACGTCATAAAAAACACCTATCATTCAAAAGTAAAAAGACATTTGTATTTTTATCTTGATCACGTAAAAGAATTTTAGAAATGTATCTGCTTCCATGTTCTCAGCTCGGTAGGTTGCTTTGTTTTGAAAAGAGAGCAGTTTGAATTTTAGACTTTTTCACAGTGCGTGACGTAAAGATCTCTGCTCACAAGCATGCAACATACATGAAAACATTGATTCACCTTGTGTTTGTGAGGTTGGAAAAGCCAACATGGCAAGAAAAGCGTCCATGTGTATGTTTGAAAGCTCAACAGAGAGAAGAAAGCCTCTGAAATAGCTTAAGTCATTAAAAAAAAAAACATTTGCTTTCACTCGTTTCCGGCCGCGATCTTGGTGTCCCTCAGAGGGACAACAAGATGGCGTGCCCATGCTAAACTCTATAATTTTGAGTGGTACTTTTTACCAAATAAGTCGAGTACGGGATATCACACAGCCCTGAGACTTTTGTGTTTTATTTATCTATTTATTTATTTATTTATTTATTTATTTATGAATCTTCAACAATATCTCAATTTCTTGACTTTATCTATTCAATGGTTAATGACTTTATTTTTTTACCAGCGCAACTGAAAACCAAGAATTGTCATTGTTATTGTTGTGAGAATGAATATATGATAATCGTATATTTGAACTGCTATGATCATTCACATATTCATTGTTATTGTTGTTAACACTGAAAGGCCTCTTAAATTGCAAACACGTTAAGAGAAGTCAAGCCCCAACCCTCCTTTCCCTCCCTCACTTCTCCCTTCCCCTTCCCGCTCGATTGGCTCAGGAAAGAGTTGCCTTTGAGCAAGCTTTAAGTTGGATTATCACCCATGATTTAAGACGGGCGCGAGTGACGTAAATCTCTTAAGAAAGCTCGCCCGCAGGCTAAGGAAAGAGAAAACAACGTTACAAAAGCCCAGGAATATAGCGTTAAAAACGTCCAAGTCCAGATTCCATCACTGGCAAATAAGGTTGAAGCACTCATTTGTTCGTTTTCTTATTCATTTAAATTGTCTTCAAGACCCCAATGTCAGACTTTAAGAGACGTCGACAGCCTCGCCCAAAGGAAGGCAAGGTGTGTATAGAACAATTCTTGTATCTTACCTAAAACGAGGAAAACTAGTTGAAAGCATGCCAAATACGCTTCCAAGGGCTTATTACGCAATAGGAAAGTATTAGTGGATTTTGGGTGATTAGGGAATAGGTACAGATGAACCAGGCATGGCTGAGACCATTATATAATTAGTCTCCTTAAGAGGAAAGAAACAGAAACACTAAAAAAAGAACACGGCAATGAACGTTGTTAATCAGTGTTTCCTTTGTCGATTTCAGACTCATGAGAGCGGATCTGAACAGTTAAAGTTTTGTTCATGCAGTTCTTATTCAAGTTCAGTCATTGAGCTAAAACAATCTGAGCATGCAAAAATCGTGCTATCCCCGTGCAGTGCTGTCGTATATGCTGATGTCTTAAGAGATAGCAAGCAAAATAATTTCGGCAGTTATGAACACTGCTTTAGCATTATGTAATAAAAAGGGCTGAAAAAGAAAATCAGGCTTCTACGGGAGTCGAACCCATGGCCTCTGCGATACCGGTGCAGTGCTCTACCAACTAAGCCAACAAGAAAACTGGGAGCTGGTCATTTTGTTGGTCCGTAATAAGCCCGCGAGTGATGAATAAGTGACTATGAACGTATTTAAATCATATATTTGAACTGCAGATAAAAGAAGGAAGATGTTTCCGCCACTGCTTAAGTAGCGTTCATAACTGCAACGATCACTCACGTCTTCATTCTTGAATTCCCTGTTCAAATATTTGACTTTCATATCATTAGTTCATAGCCAAAATAATTTCCCTTCAACTGTATGCATACGCTTCACATCTTATGCAACTTCCCAAAGTTGGGGAACAACAGACCATATGCACGTCGTTTTGTTTTCTAGTCTGAAACAGCAGGAGATTGTGCTAAACCCGATTCTTCCTTACAGCCTCAAATGCCACCCTCTCTGGGACAAACAGGCAGCAGTTATGCACGGTTGTCAAACAACGAATTGTGGGAGAACAAGAGAACCAAGTCGAGTTTCAGGGGAATAATTTGCATTTTCCTTTGTGTTTGACAAAAGAAAATGCAAATTATTCCCTTGAACCTCGACTCTGCTCTTTTGTTCCACCACAATTCGAAACTAGCCTATTATGAGACATTATGACTGGGGAAACGGGGAAGTACGGCTGCGAGTGACGTAAATTTCTTAAGACAGCTCGCCCGCAGGCTAAGGAAAGAGAAAACAACGTTACAAAAGCCCAGGAAAATAGTGTTAAAAACGTCCAAGTCCATATTTCATCACTGGCAAATCAGGTTGAAGCACTCAGTTGTTCGTTTTCTTATTCTTTTAACTTGTTTTCAAGAACCCATTGCCACACTTAAAAAGACGTCGACAGCCTCGCCCAAAGGAAGGCAAGGTGTGTATAGAACAATTCTTGTATCTTACCTAAAACGAGGAAAACTAGTTGAAAGCATGCCAAATATGCGTCCAAGGGCTTATTACGCAATAGGAAAGTATTAGTGGATTTTGGGTTATTAGGGAATAGGTACAGATGAACCAGGCATGGCTGAGACCATTATATAATTAGTCTCCTTAAGAGGAAAGAAACAGAAACACTAAAAAAAGAACACGGCAATGAACGTTGTTAATCAGTGTTTCCTTTGTCGATTTCAGACTCATGAGAGCGGATCTGAACAGTTAAAGTTTTGTTCATGCAGTTCTTATTCAAGTTCAGTCATTGAGCTAAAACAATCTGAGCATGCAAAAATCGTGCTATCCCCGTGCAGTGCTGTCGTATATGCTGATGTCTTAAGAGATAGCAAGCAAAATAATTTCGGCAGTTATGAACACTGCTTTAGCATTATGTAATAAAAAGGGCTGAAAAAGAAAATCAGGCTTCTACGGGAGTCGAACCCATGGCCTCTGCGATACCGGTGCAGTGCTCTACCAACTAAGCCAACAAGAAAACTGGGAGCTGGTCATTTTGTTGGTCCGTAATAAGCCCGCGAGTGATGAATAAGTGACTATGAACGTATTTAAATCATATATTTGAACTGCAGATAAAAGAAGGAAGATGTTTCCGCCACTGCTTAAGTAGCGTTCATAACTGCAACGATCACTCACGTCTTCATTCTTGAATTCCCTGTTCAAATATTTGACTTTCATATCATTAGTTCATAGCCAAAATAATTTCCCTTCAACTGTATGCATACGCTTCACATCTTATGCAACTTCCCAAAGTTGGGGAACAACAGACCATATCCACGTCGTTTTATTTTCTAGTCTGAAACAGCAGGAGATTGTGCTAAACCCGATTCTTCCTTAAAGTCTCAAATGCCACTCTATCTGGGGCAAACAGGCAGCAGTTATGCACGGTTGTATAACAACGTTGTAAGTGGTCGTAGCTGTTCTCTTCCGAGTAGAATTTATACTTGTAAATATTTTTGTTTAATCCGGCGGCCCAGTTAAATAATACGGAACAAAGATGAAAGAGGTTTGGAGCGGTCACTTTCGGTTTTCTGGGTTAGGTTTCCCATGAGCGCGCGCGTGTTTTTAGTAGCACGAGGTCGAACAAAAATGAACATGGCTGTTGTGTTTAAGCTAAAGTTTATTTGGGCTATCCAAAATTGGTCCTTTCGAGCCGGATTTAAGGAAACAGCCGCCTGAGGATGAGCCTTAAAAGTAAGTGGAACTTGGTAGATGAATGTGTGATATCCCCGCTTTGAAACAGTCCCGAAGTAAGTCCTGAAGACTCGATAAGTCAAGTTTCAAGTCAGAATGATTCCGTAAGGTCAAAGTCCTCGTCCTTGTCTAAGCGAAAGCGAGAAGCTAGAATAAAAGCTGCCGTCGCAAACCTACAGGCAAAACAGTTAGCCGAACAAGTGAAGCGAGAAAATGAAGTTCGTGAGGAGGAATTCCGCGAAGAAATGGCTCAACGCGAGTTGGAGTTAAAACTTGAATATCGGAAACGGGAGCTTGAGCTGCTTCGAAAGAAAAGAGAGAGCGAAAAGGCAGTCATTTCAGCCCGGAACGAAGCCGAATTAGCCCAACTCGAACACGAAATAATAGGGCAAGAAGTTACCGAAAGAAACGTCGAAAAGAATCAAGACAACAAGGTCAGTGAAACAGTAACATCTCTGAAACATTGTTTAGTTCCAAGTCCTAATGTGAATACTGATGCTGAAAGTATGGATAATATTTCAAACCCACGTACTGAGTTGAACCCTGGAATGACTGCGGGATATGTTTCCCAAGAACACAAAACGTCAGGTCATACATCTCTGCAACATGACAAACAAGTTCTCGTCTCGTATGCAGATACCCCAGTAAATACAACGGCCAAGTGTTTACCGCCAAAGGTCTTAGAGTTTTATGCACCTACCAGTGGTGGGTGCACCTCATCTGCAGTTCAGATACCCCTTATGAAAGACAGTGAATCCAATATGCTTACCTACAGTTCTACCCTAAAGCCAACTCAGTCATACCCGTTCAGCCAAGGAAGTGAATATGTATCTCAGCCTATAATCACCCCTGTTGGGCTAGTTTCAGATCCTCAAAGAAATACAGCATCATCATGTCATGACGTGCACTCGCCCCAACCATTGATTGGATACAGTAGTGGATACACAAGTCCTATCACATCAGTTTCTTGGTCAACAAAACCTGCAATTGAGCGTTCAGAAAAAATGAGCCAAACTCCTCAAGCCATCCCTTCATTGTTGAGACCTACTTGTGTTAGTGCATCATCTGCTGTTAGTAATAGTTTCCAAGCTTGTTCCCCTGATGATCCAAAGTTTGAAAGTCCATTGAACCATCCTTACTCAAGTAGTACACCGTTGTGGGGCCCAAACCTTAGAAGTAGCTCAACTTCCCACTCAAGTCAAGTTAGGTCAAACCCTCTGCATCGACCAGCTCAAGTAGACCCTGTGGGAGAACCTGTAGATGCATTCATTGACAAGCTGGTAGATGGTCAGGAGACGGTCTTTACGGCAAATCTCAATGGCTCACTGACAGACTCTGGTATAGCTCTGCTTCGAGCACAGGAGCAGCAGTGCTTGCCACCCTTTGAGCTTTTCAAGTTTACAGGCAAGCCGATTGAGTGTCCTAAGTTTATTGAGCGATTTCGTGACCAGATCCATAAAAAATAAGACGACACTGATTGACTCGGATCGAATGTCCTATCTCTTTCAAAATCTCAGCGGCGAAGCAAAGAAAGCAGTGGAAAGTCTGGGTGTGACTGGCCATAGTTATCCAACAGCTCTTAAAACACTAAAACGACAGTTTGGGAACCCCAGCAGTGTGGCATCAGCCTACTTAAAGAACATGCTTGATAACTCTGTTGTGACTTCGCATGATAGACAGGCATTGCGTGACTATTGTTATCAAGTGAAAGCT
Organism: Pachyseris speciosa; assembly: GCA_016490735.1. Lineage (NCBI taxonomy): Eukaryota > Metazoa > Cnidaria > Anthozoa > Scleractinia > Pachyseridae > Pachyseris > Pachyseris speciosa. Next base: position 270,974 of record JAEMWC010000611.1, on the reverse strand, counting down.
TGTACCACCTGGTGCGTCAAGATGGGTCAGTCCGCTATACTTTTAACACCAGAGTATCTAAGCAGGGCCACTATGCGGTTACCCATTAACCTTAGAGTGAGATGGTACGAACATATTGATGGTCATACTGAGAGAGCTACCTTGATAGTATTTGAACGGTGGCTTTGTAAAAGAGTTGACACTCTATTCAACCCACTTGAAGATTTCATATGTGAAGAGTTGTACAAGAAGCAGTCATGTACAAGACCAAAGTCAAATCTGAAGCTACATTCTCTCGCTACGACTACCAAGCCTCCTAAAGCCGTTCAAATCCAGCCCTACAACAAGGAGGGTGGGAAATCAGCCCATCCTAGTGAACAGAAGTGTGTTGTTTGTTCAGACAGACACCGTGTTGCCCTTTGTCCTGTTTTCAAGTCCAAAGCCTTGAAGGATAGGAAACATGTATGGGAGCATAGACTTTGCTTTAATTGCCTTAAAGCAAACCATCAATCGAAAGAATGCCCAAGTACCAACCGTTGTCTCAGAGAGAATTGCAACCGACCTCATCACACGCTCCTGCATGAAGATCGTCAAAGCGACTCACATAGTCATAGTTTAGCTCACAGCGAAAGCACTAACATTCAGTCACCAATCTTCCGAAAAGAGAATTCTCAGCCTCAGGTACCCACTACAAGTTCTCCTCTGGCGGTTCCATCTGATGTCCCGAGAAGCATCAATCAAGTGAGTGTTCAGCCTAGGAGAAAGGTCCTCCTGTAAGTCCTGCCGGTTCAAATCCATGGTCCTCGTGGTGTAGTCAACACATATGCTGCCCTTGACGCCGGGAGCGACTCGACCTTAATCAGAAAGGACTTAGCAGACCACCTGCGACTTGATGGTGAGACCCACCAGATTAGTCTAAACACAGTTGGCTCTGATGTCAAGATCCAGAATGTAAGCCGAGTGAGTTTCTCCTTGTCATCTAAAGTCCATCCGCAACCGATTTCTGTACAGGGAGCATGGGTGATTGACAGACTCAATGTCCCATCCGTCAAGATGTCGAAGGAAAGAGTGACTGAACAATGGAACCATTTGTTGAACATTGACCTTCCTAAACTCGATGGTAGCGATGTGAAAGTTCTCGTTGGATCGGACATGGCTCACTTACTGATTCACCTGGACGTTCGCCAAGGACGATGGGATTAGCCCATTCCCGTAAAAACCCCCTTTGGGATGGACCCTGTTTGGAAATGTGGACAGTAAATGCTGTGACACAATCAATGCCAATTTCCGTGTAACTGATCAAGAAACTCAACTGCAGAACCAAATTGAGTGGTTTTGGGAGATAGACTCCTATGCTACCAAGCAAGCCCCCTCTGACTCTGGCATGTCAGCTGAAGACAGAAGAGCGCTGTCGATATTAGAAAGTAGCACAGTGAAGGAGGAAGGCCACTACAAAACAGCATTGTTGTGGAAAGAGGAGCCAAGTTTACCCAACAATCGTGCTATGGCTGTTTCGCGTCTCCATTCTACTGAAAGGAAACTTAAGAAGAATCCAGACCTGGCAAGGAAGTACCGGGACGTGATTAACAGTTATATCAGTGAAGGGCATGCTAAGAAATTGACGCCTGAAGAGTCAAAGAAAACGACTTCAAAGACATGGTACCTCCCACACCATGCGGTACTAAACGCCAACAAACCAGGGAAGGTCCGTGTGGTTTTTGATGCGGCGTCAAAGTATGACAAGGTTTCCCTGAATGACAACCTGCTCACTGGTCCTGACTTGCTAAATAATTTGATAGGAATCCTATTGCGATTTAGAGGTGGAAAGATTGGTATCATGGCGGATGTGGAGCAGATGTTCCATCAGGTCGGAGTTTGTGAAGAAGACAGGGACGCGTTGCGTTTTCTGTGGAGAGATTTAGATGAAACTAGACCACCAGATGAGTACCAAATGACAGTGCATGCTTTTGGCGCGGTTGACTCACCCTGTTGTGCCAACTATGCATTACAAAGAACTGCCCTTGATCAGTCAGAGAACTTCAGTGAGGAAGCAGTTCGCGCCGTTCTGCGCAACTTTTACATGGACGATCTTTTATCCTCAAAACCAAATTCCAGTGGAGCTGCCAACTTAGCCAAGCAGCTAATTGACCTCCTAGCAACAGGAGGCTTCAGACTTACAAAGTGGATGTCAAACAGCCGAAAGGTCCTGGCTGCGATCCCCTCCTCAGAAGTCGCATGTAACACTGTTGATCTTGATTGTAATGAGTTGCCACAAGAAAGAGCTCTTGGTGTCAAGTGGTACACGGAACATGATTTCCTATGTCTGCAGCCAGTGAAGAGTGGCTTCCCCGACACTAAGAGGGGAATATTGAGTGCCACAAGTAGTGTGTTTGATCCCCTTGGGTTTGCTGCGCCATATGTCATTAAGGCAAAGCTGATCGTACAGGAGCTGTGGAGGCGTAAAATTGATTGGGATGAAGAGCTGCCTGATGAAATTCTTCAGAGCTGGCAAAACTGGAAAGATGGTTTGAAGTCATCTCAGATTATTGCGGTACCCAGGTGGTATGGATTCCACCGTGACGAATGCGAAGATGTGCAGCTGCATGTGTTTTGTGACGCCTCAGAGATGGTTTATGGAGCCGTAGCCTATTTCCGAACGGTTAGTCATGGACGTGTGAATGTGAGTTTCATCATGAGTAAGACAAGACTAGCCCCGATCAAGACCTTGACAATACCACGCCTTGAACTGCAAGCTGCAGTGATAGCAGTCAGGCTGAAGTTGAAGATATTGGCAGAAATCGACTTCGAAGTTGATGATGCGTACCTCTGGAGTGACTCAGAGATTGTGCTCCATTACATTAGGAACACTCACAGAAGATTCAGCGTTTATGTGTCACACAGAGTTGCTGAAATTGCCTCTACCTCTGACGTTAAGGAGTGGCACCATGTGCCAGGCTCAATAAATGTGGCCGATGACTGCACAAGAGGGATCGAAATGTGTGAGTTGACTCCTGCGTATCGGTGGATCAGTGGTCCCGCCTTCCTCATGCTTTCTGAAGACCAATGGCCAAGGAACGGAAAGGTAGTAGAATTTGACGACGGTGAGCTGGAAGTGAAGGCTTCAGTCCTGGCAACGTCCGCTACACCCAGTGCGAGTATGGTCGCATGGGAGAGGTACTCTTCTTGGAGGAAGCTGGTGCGCGTGTATGCTTGGTGGATGAGGTACAAGTTCAAGTTAAAGTGTAAAGCGAAGAAGCAATGTCCTCCCTCAGAGCGACAAGGGAAAATTCTGTGTGCTGATGATCTTAAAGATGCCTCTCTAGCCTTATGCCAGTTAGCACAGATTGAGTCGTACAAAGAAGACTATGAAGATCTCCAAGCCAACAGAGCACTACTCCACAACAGCTCACTACTCCCACTGCAGCCTGTTTTCCTAGGTGGAGTTATCAGAGTCGGAGGCCGTCTCAACAAAGCTCCCATACCATTTGAGGCAAAGCACCAAGTGATTCTCCTCCCATCACATCCAATTTCAAAACTCGTGGTACGAGACATTCATGAGAAGCATCTACATGTTGGGAGAGAACATACCCTAGCCCTTGTGCGTCAGCAGTTCTGGATTCCCCAAGGAAAATCACTTGCTAGGAAGATCGTTAATGGTTGCCTGTACTGTAGGAAGAGGAGAACCGAGCCTAAAGTGCCTGTCATGGCGGACTTGCCTAGAGAGCGACTTGCATGTTTTGAGCCTCCGTTTACAAACACTGGAGTGGACTATTTTGGTCCTACGAATGTTAAGAAGGGAAGAAGCACTGAGAAAAGATGGGGATGCATCTTTACTTGCCTAACCACCCGCGCGGTCCATTTAGAGCTAGCAGGAGACTTAAGTACTGATTCGTTTATCATGGCCTTGAGGAGATTTCGAAGCCGTAGAGGCAATCCCAGGACAATGCGTTCCGACAATGGAACCAATTTTGTTGGAGCCAAGAGAGAACTAGAGGAGGCACTGAAGTCATTAAATCAAGAAAGCATCGCAAGTGAGCTAGCCCAGCAAGGGGTCACATGGTTCTTTAACCCACCATCGTCCCCTCATATGGGAGGAATCTTTGAGTCACTGGTGAAGCAAGTTAAGAGAGCCATGAAGACTGTCATTAATGACCGGGTTATGCCAGAGGAGACACTCCATACGGTTCTTGTTGAGACCGAGGCTGTACTAAATAGTCGCCCGCTAACTTCAGTCAGTGATGACTTGAACGACTATGAAGCATTAACACCAAATCACTTTCTGATTGGAAGAGCATCTCCTAACAACCCTCCAGGTCAATTTGAGGAGCGAGAAGTTAACAGCCGTAAGCGGTGGAGAATGGCGCAAGCGCTGGCTGATATGCTGTGGCGTCGATGGCGGAAGGAGTATTTACCTAGCCTAACTACCCGTTCTAAGTGGAATAAAGAACAGAGGAATTTACAAGTAGGGGATCTGATCATTCTGAAGAATGATGATGCTCCTCGCTCGCATTGGCCTCTGGGACGGATTGTCAAGACTTTCTCAGAGAGTGATGACAGAGTGCGTATGGCGGAGGTGAAGACTCCAAATGGAATCTTGATGCGCCCAGCTGCTAAGTTGTGCTTGTTGGAAGCGTCTGCTTAATAGAATGAACAGTAGAGCTCTTATGAGGACTCCAAACACTTAAGACATTTTTGCTTAGAAACTGCATATTGTTGTTGTTATGTTGAACCTAGGAACTGTTCTTAGAGGGGCTTGTTCTCCGTAAACTCCCTGGGGGGGAGGATGGAGCGGTCACTTCCTGTAACAGCCTCGCTCCAGGTTTTCTGGGTTAGGTTTCCCATGAGCGCGCGCGTGTTTTTAGTAGCACGAGGTCGAACAAAAATGAACATGGCTGTTGTGTTTAAGCTAAAGTTTATTTGGGCTATCCAAGGTTTGACCCCAAACCAAAGTTTAAGTCCTTTTTTCTCTCTCCCATGTCATCAAACTGCCTGGTTAGTTTTCTTTCCCAATTAGAAGAGTCCTGAAATAATGAAACAAGACGACTTAAATTTTAATTAATACTTACTTATCTTAAAATAGAAAAATAATAGGCTAGTTTCGAATTGTGGGAGAACAAGAGAACCAAGTCGAGGTTCAGGAATAATTTGCATTTTCCTTTGTGTTTGACAAAAGAAAATGCAAATTATTCTCCTGAACCTCGACTCTGCTCTTTTGTTCCACCACAATTCGAAACTAGCCTATTATGACACATTATGACTGGGGAAACGGGGAAGTACAAAATAGAAAGCGGGAGCATTAGCCAAGTCCCTAGCTTCAGACAATAATGCTGCTGAATATGTTTATCAAGTAACTGACACTGACTAGTGCTAAAGGCCTTAAAGCATAAGAAAGCAACTGAACTGAACATGTAATAATAAATTGCCAACTATAGACCTCTTTCTTAAGGGCGGATGATTTTGATTATTCTTTTGTACGTACGTTAATTAGCCTTACTCACTACACTTTTACGCAAAACTTCTATTGCATGTTGCACATGCTAACGAGGCTTGTAAGGCTATTTATCATTGATATCAAAGCCGGATAGATTTGTCAGGCGCCATTTTTTTAAAGGCTTATGGCGGACAATGATTTTTATCGAGTAGTACTAGTAGGTAACAGTAATAATGATGGGAATTTAATGTTTTTTAACGATTATATTGTATATGATAAATTTAATTTGTCACCTGTAAAGCGTTTTTGGACCATAGGGAAAAGACGCTATATAAATGTATTGTATTATTATTATTATTATTATTATTATTAGTTGTTGTTGTAGTAGTAGTAGTAGTAGTAGTAGTAGTAGTAGTAGTAGTAGTAGTAATAGTAGTAGTATCATTATTGCTTAGCAGAATTGCCAAGCAAAAACACAAGTAAAGAATAATGAATATGTAAATGGTCATCGCAGTTATGAATGATGGGAATTTAATGTTTTTTTAACGATTATATTGTATATGATAAATTTAATTTGTCACCTGTAAAGCGTTTTTGGACCATAGGGAAAAGACGCTATTTAAATGTATTGTATTATTATTATTATTATTATTATTATTATTATTATTATTGTTATTATTATTATTAGTTGTAGTAGTAGTAGTAGTAGTAGTAGTAGTAGTATCATTATTGCTTAGCAGAATTGCCAAGCAAAAACACAAGTAAAGAATAATGAATATGTAAATGGTCATCGCAGTTATGAACACTACTTAAGCAGCAGTGAAAAGAAAGCCTGAAAAATATTCAGCTTTGTACGGGAATCGATACCGGTGGGGTGCTCCACCAACTAAGCTAACATTTTGTTGGTTCTTTGCGAGTGATAAATATGTGAGAATGAATATATCAAAGTCATATATTTGAACTGCTGATTATAGTATAAATAATGAATGATCATCGCAGTTATAAGAACACTACTTAAGCAGTAGTGAAAATAGAGCCTGAAAAATTCAGGCTTGTACGGGACTAGAACTGAAGACCTCCGCGATACCGATGCAGTGTTGTACCAACTGAGCTAACAAGCCAACTGGGAGCTGGTCATTTTGTTAGTTCGCAAAATTCTTGTGAGTGATGAATATTTCAAAAGGAAAACAAGAAATTCTGCGAGAATTAGAAGCGGCCTTTTTGACCATCCGATCCGGATTAATGCACAGGATAAGTTCAAGTTGATCGTAATTCAATTTTTGTCACCTTTCAGTTGGCAGGACAGTCAATTCCTCACTCCGAATGATTAAGAATTTAAAATTCGATTGCGCGTGTAAGGAAGTTTTTGGTGGCCTAGTGGGTCAGTGCGCTCTTTTCGTACTATAATGACAGGTTAGGGTCGGTGGTTCAAGCCTCAACAGAGTGAAGTTTTTTTTTCTTTGATCTCTTTTTTTTTTCTATTCCTTTTCACTTGTTTTTCTTTTTTCTTTTGTCAACGCTTAAACTGTAAACCTATTTTGCAATTTAACACGGAAAAGTACTCAACCGATTCTCTGGATATTCACTACGCGAGAAACCAAGGCCAGCTGAAGCTTGACAAAACACTGGCACTTCGATTTGTTTGACAATTTCAAAGAAAGCGAACAATTTGGTATAAATCTGAGTCTTCGATCCGTTGACCAGTTTCTCGACGATAACCGATATCTCAATACTACCAAGGTATGTTCAAACAACGCCACGCAAAAGAGCTGTATTTCACTTCCCGTATTACACCATCACTAGTACTTCCGGTATTGCACCATCACTAACTCGGTCAATATTTGTTTATCTTCAAAACTGGGTCACGAACAATCTCGTTACATGTAAAGTAAATTCAGTCAAAGTTATGGACTTTATTTAAGATTTCATAGGGCTTATAAATTATTTTAAACGTTGTTACAATTTATCATTCCGGAAAAGAAACACAAATGCCCAAAGATTTTGTTTAAAACAAATGCATTGTGAAACGAAAATAACCATAAACAGGGCACAGTTTCAAAACTATAATATCTGTCCAATCAGAAGTGCCCGTTCCCACGAGTGAAACAGACAAGAAACATAACTTACACGCAATATCGGGAAAGCAAGCGTAATGCTACTCTTGGTGCCATTTAGTCAAAGGCTTTCGCGATTTCTTACTCTGACCCCTAAATAAATATTTTTGTTCAAGAGCCTTTCAATTTGCGTGAATTAGTCGACCGTGAACTAACACGAAACATCGCTTCGTATTCTATGGCCCCTTCTTTTTCTTAACAATAGCGAACAGTTCAATCTTGAAATTCACAATAGTTTGCTCTCTCTTGTGGTGTAAATGTTAATCCCTAACAAGAAAATACAACGTGAGTACGATACTTTACTTCAAGTTCGGGTAAAGTTGTATACCAACCTGTATACCGGAAACGTATTTAAGGCCGTGGTCGTATGCTAAAATTGCTACTCACTCGTAGAGAAATGGCAGTTTTATTTTACGGTCAACGCAAAAATGGTTTCGGAATTCGAATAGCACAAAGATATAAAAATTATTGTAAAGCGATAAGTATAAAGCGAGATACAAATTTTTATGCACCCAACAAATTTTCACTGAAAAATTTAATGAGATGTTGGAGATTACGCTAATTTTAACACGTCCAAAAATAACTCGTTTTGAATATTTAATAAGCTGTTTGCGGTTTAGCTACGCATGAAAGTATAAAAGTTAGCTAATTCGTAACGAATTGTTACACCTGAAGAATATAACAGGTAAAAAAATGTTATGTATCTGTCTAACGTGTATTCGGCGTTAAACAAAATTATCTTTGAAGATCTTTAATATTCTTTGCGTGTTTTGTGCGGTTTGGTTTATCAAGCTATAACTTAACTTTTCTTGCGATTCAGTTAAATCTTTTCAATATGTTGCTGAAAACCGATCAAAAGAAACGCTTTCAATTAAATTCCTTTGCTATGAAATGTATATTGAAGTAATTCAATTCCGGCTAAACATTTCTTTTGCAAAGGCTGTAACGATTCGTGACTTTGGTGACCACTCACGTTAATTATTACAAAATTCTCTAGTGATGGTAAGTGATGAGCAAGTGGCGCAATCGGATAAGGTGCAGACTATGAGATCTGAGGGTCGCGCGTTCCAAGTACTGTCACCGGAAAATAAACAGTTTATTTATTTACTAGTCATTGTTTCTTCCTCTGGCCGAGAGAGGCAAGTGACGGACGAAACGACGAGAAAAAAAAAAGGGTAATGCAAGAAGCGGCTCGTCGCTAAGCGACGGCCGCTTAATTATATCGGTTATACGTGCCGCCACCTCCATCAGCGTGTTGAGGAACATAAACATTCTGTAATCGGGAAACACTTCGAGGACGAGCATAATTTAAGGCCGTCGAACCTGCGTGAGAATTTTAAAATTCTTAAGAAATGCCGGAGCAAACTAGAGTGTTTAATTTTTGAAATGCTCTTGATTAAGAAGAAAAGACCGAAGCTAAACACCCAAAGTGACTCTATTCGCGCGAAACTCTTTGTGTGAACACTAGACTCTCGCGATATTATTTCATTATTTACATTCTTATCATTCACATACACACCTATTTCTGTATATATGTAGTGTCAATTGAGTTAATTTATCCACATTCGACAATGATGACATGAGGTCTTCGAAACGTCATGTAACGTTTTTATCGTTAATTTTCCTTTTGAAATGTTTTTCTAAATCGATCTTTATCAGTGATGAATATGTAAGAATGAATATATAAAAATCATATATTTGAATTACGGATTATATACTTATGGAACCGTGCAAATACAGTTTGCCACTCAGCTTTCGACACACATCTTTATTGAAAGAAAAACTTTTTGCCCCGAGTCGGAATCGAACCGACTTTAATTCCCCAATTACCAGTCGGGCGTGATAACCACTACACTACCGGAGCAACCACGCTGGTATCGTGGCCACTTTAGAAAGTGAGTAGTATCGTACGTCGGCCATTCCTCGAGACTTTAGTGTGTTTCCTGGCTTCTAAATTCCCTGGACGGGAATTAGAAATATATGTTAACACCTTCGAAGCCGTGAAAGCCGTAGAACAATATACTTATGCATGGAACCATGCAAACACATAAGTATATCAGTTTGCAAATGAACCCGCTTGAAGTGATTTGTCTTGAGTTTGCGTTTATAGGATTAGTCAGTTCGAACTGATTATAATATTTTCCTCGTTTGTCGCTCGGTCTTCGAGAGTTCAGTTATTCGTATCATAACAACAAAAGCAGCTCGACCGATTTGAGACTCTTGTAAAACTCTGAAAACCACAACTTGAATAAGCCTCTACGAGGCTCCGTTCCTAAATCTCTTCCAATCGACCTCGGAAAAATAAAATTTTGTTTATTAAATCCATTTCAAAACTGTCAAAAGAGTTTGACCTACACTGTGAAATTGACAAGATGGCAAAAGCTCGATTGTCTCGCAGCCGAACGATTCTTTCGTGCATAGCTTCCCAAACATGCTGCAAATATCATTCGCGAACAGGCTAATCCTATGAAAGCAAAACTCAAGGCAAATTTAATCACCTCAAGAGTTCATGTTTATACGAAAGCAATCCCGGTGGAGAGTACTGAGAGTAGTTGTGACCGAGATCGGCAGCTACATAGCTTTCGTTTGGCTGTTGAATAATTAACTCCTTCAGTTGAATTAATTTTTTCGCACCGTTTTGCAGACATTACATTCCGCATAATTATGCGATTCCGCAAGTCATGCCACATGCCATTCCGCAAACTCATTCCGTCTTTTACCCTCACCGGACTACAACTACAAAACAGCTGTACAAACAATAACATTGTAATCAGGTGTTAATTTAAGAATTTGGCCAATTCTTAATTCTCTATGAAAAGATGGAATTTTTGCTTTTAGGGTCAAATATTCAGCGTGATAATTACAATAAAACAGAAAAGTTTCACCAACATTAGAGAGCGGACGTGAAGGAATGATCTTCCACGGTTGATTACCTTCTGAGCAGAAACGTCGTACCCAACATATTTTGAATGCTTTATCAAACAAAGTAAAGTCTATCATATTTACAGGGACACCCAACGATAAGTTTCGGTAGATATCTGTTCGGTGGATGGTAATTCGCCTTGCACTTTCGGCGTCGATTAAAGAGTGCACTCGGATTTTCGTTACTAAAACGTGGCCTAAAAGATTCGAAATTGGGAAATCATAGTCCCTGAAGTTTTCGAAAAGGTTGTAATTGCTGTTTTTGAGAGTCAAAAAGGTCAGCTAGCATTTTCGGAAAGAAAATAGTTCTCTAGAAAGTTCGTGGAAAGTTCATTTCAGCTTGCATTTTCTCAAAGGAAGATTTCGTTCCCTAAAATTTTCGGGCAATTAAAATTTCAGCTAGGGAATCCGAACAGATGAATTTCTTCTAGCTTATGAAAACATCACTTTAAACAGTCTTCAAACACCATAAGGCACCCAAAAATGCCTTTCTATAGCTTTTGGTTGATTTTGCTCGTTGGGTGCCCCTGTATTTAGGCCTCCGTTTTTCTTGTCTTTTATCAAGGTGGATTTTATAACCTTCGGCCGGGATTTTTATTCCATATAAAATCAAAGACTAGTTTATTAGACTTCAGCTACGAAAGAGGTTGGTGTGCTCAACACACTACAGACAAAACTTAGCTTCGAAATTGCCATAGATTTCACTATGTGAATTCGGCCGCGTACTGACATGTCTCTTGTTGACCAAATATTCAAGAGTTTTCTTTAAAAATTTAGTCGATCCAAAACAATCTTTTTGGCTGCGAGTTTTTCGTCATAGGAGAATTAGACCCCTAGCGCATAGATTGGTTCTTCACTCATTCTTAAGCTTTGAAAAGTGTCCTTCCGATGGCGTAGAGATCCTAACCACAGCAATTCTGATTTCGACTGGCTTATTTTTAATCCAGAACAACTTTCGAACTGGGAAAGCAAACTGAAAAGTTTGTTTAGAGATTCCATATCTTCAAGAGAGGTTGTGGTGTCATCTGCGTTTTGAGAGAGCTTCAACGTATTTCTTTCATCAATTTTAACACCTTTTATTTCTCTTGAGCTTTTTATGGCATTACCCAGAATTTCTATCCGAATGACAAACAAAATGCCTGACAGAGGACAACGTTGCCTGACTCCTCTACTCAAATTGAAGTGCCTAGTGGCGTGTTCGTTCTTCAAAAAGGCAACTACAAATATTGCTGTGAATTACCCTAATCCATTCCCTTAACTGTGGGCCAAAGTTGAAACCTTCCAGGCACTTTTGGAGATAATTCCATTCAATAGAGTCGAATGCTTTTTCAAAATCAAGAAAAACAAGAAAATCGTTCAAATACTTTCTCCTTTGTACCTACCTTTGACATAACCAGTCTGCTGGCTTTCATTAATAATTTCAGGGAGAACTTTCTCCATTCTGAGTGCAATGGCGTTTGTATTTCAAGTCATTACTGAGTAAGGAAACTGGCCTCCAATTTTTTAAATATTGTAAGTGTTTAATGGTTTCATTCTAGGTAGGACCACATAGGATGTTACGAAGCATGTAACACTATAAGCAACCCTCGAAAAAATATTGCTGTGCTGCTGCAGTCTTTGCAAAAAGAAGAAACGTTTTCCACGTTCATGATGACTTTCGCTTTTGCTCGGTTCCAATGCCGTCATTAGGGGATTCACCACATCGCTATGCAATCAACTATAGTACCATTTCTACAAAGAGAAATGCCCTAATTAGCTTGGGTAGTATTGTAGGGATGTTTTACTCCGTTTTTTGCGGTGGAATATCATTAATTTGCGATGGAACATATTAACGTCGATGACATCATAGGGTATCATCTTGATCTGGGAAGTCCCTGGTTCAACTCCTCGGCCATCCCTGTAAATAGCCAACTGGGGGATTATTATTATTATTATTATTATTATTATTATTATTGTTGTTGTTGTTGTTGTTGTTATTATTATTATTATTTTGAAAGCATAATATAGTTTTCAATAAGCCAATCCTTGTTAAGTAAAAGTGGGCACGTTTGGGCAAGCCTATTGTATCCATTGAATGACGGTACACGCGTGGGGTTAAGGTGATGGTAAACGCGTGGATTATCATCTGACCCTCTTTGTGTCTGTGCACTAGTATCGTGACCGTACACGTGTGAGGCCTGAGGTCCCACATTTAGGTTATATTGTTCGTGACTCTTCCTGAGATGTCGTTAATGTATTCCTCCTCGCGTTAATGAGATTCCTGCTCATTTTATTCATGAGATCAAGATGATACCCTATGATGTCATCGACGTTAATACATTCCACCGCAAATCAATGAGATTCCACCGCAAAGAAATGGAGTAAAACATCTTTAGTATACTACTAGCTAGTTATTGCATAAAATGATACCGTTATATCACGAAAATTTATGCTCATGTTCATTGGTTTCTCGTTGTCACTGTTTTTGTTATTACTTTAAAGAATCTTAAAGAGAGGGTATCGCGCTCCTGCTCATGTGCGCCGCGACTGCATTTTGAATAAATCCTTTACTCGCTTGGCCATAATCGGCATCAATCTTTTGAGTTTTTCCATTGTATTTGGCCATCCGTCGTTCTGGTCGCGCTAATTGTGACCTATGGCCACTACAGTATATGGTGATGTTTTAGTGTATCGAGAAAAGGGGGTAAATGACGAAAAACTCATTTGATAAATTGAACCTGGAAAGCGACGTCGTGGAAGACCGGCGACTGGGCGTTCTCTAGAGACGCTTGAGGTAGAGAAACTCAGCAGATCAGTCTAGTGTGGATCTAAAAGTCGTGTGTGGCTCTCGGAAACTGCTTTCGCATGAGATTTCAACGTAGCAGAATCCCGGGAGAAGTTAGATGTGTTTTCGTCTCTGCTTTTGCGGCTACATTCATTGCAAACATGAATGGAAATTGCCGATTTCATTTCGTCTGAAAAATATTATTTGCATAAATTGTTTCTTTGAACAAGAATGGAACGCAGACGTAGCCTCCTTCGCAGACGTCTTTGGGCCTGTCACGCGTTCCTGGCAGTTCAGTTCAGCAGACGTTCGGCGAACGTCTGCTGAACTGAACTGCCACTTCCGTTCGTCGGCGGTTAGCCTTTGTTTTGAAGAAACCAATAACGAGCTGCGTAAGAATGAAAATCGACACCCGATTAACGTGCATCGTCTGTGAAAATAATCCAGGGGTCGAAGTCCTACTTTCCATAAATTGGAAAACGAACTATGATTGGCTAACCGCCGCGAACGGAAGTGGTAGTTTAGTTCAGCAGACGTTGGTGGGCAAGGAACGCGTGACGAGCCCAAAGACGTCTGCGAAGGAGGCTAACGCAGACGGTGCGATGAGTCAATGCGGGTCGATGATATTTCTAAGAAATCGTTGATAAAATACTCGCTAATGAGCGAGGAGAAACGGTCGATTCCAGCAGCTGATATGCGCTATTATATCTTATTTTGTTTGCTTGTGAAGTTATAAATTTCAGCGAGCACTGATAATATTTCATTCGCACTGATAAAATTTAACGGGTAAATTTCTCATGGGAGTTACAACGTCGCTTCCGATTGGCTTATAAACAATGGACTTGAATTGACATTCATCATGGCGTGCACATGCGCGACACCGTGATTCCTTCCCTTTAATTAAATCATCTCCTTTAGAAGAATGCCAAAGATATGACAAAAAGGTATAGATTTGATCTTTTTGTGCTGTATTAGTGTGCAAACTCGGACAATGGCTATGCCAGGTGTGAGGCTCATTTCGTTCCTTCTTTCTTTCGATTCCTGTTAAATGTTTTGTACATCAGCTGACCTATGCATAACGCTTGTCATATGTTACGCATACTGGTAATAAACTAAAGGTTCTAATCGTGAAACTGTAAAACCCAAATTACGATCATGGAAACGGCCAAATGAAAAAGCAAATTATATCAACATACCACAAGACTAACAAAAGATATAGAGAAGAGGAGGAACTCCCCTTACTTTTGATGATTTTGTCTGGGATAAACTGAATAGAAGAGAAGAGGGCTGTTGCACTTAAATTTGACCGTACCAAGACTTAAATCACTGAACGTATGTCCTCGAATAAGCGCCCACGCTCTAATCACAGGCAGACCAAGCGTACTGATTTGTTTGGAATTTAATGCCTTCGCGAGGTGAGGGTTCGTTATGAGCTTTTACAGGCTCTACAGGTTTTATTTTGAGTGATCATGATTATTTTCTCGATGCTCGCGTCGATGTAACATATGGCGCACACGAATCCTTATATTCTAGTCACAAATGTCCAAATTGCGCGTAATTAAGCAAATAATATCACCTTTAGCTTACTAAAAAGATATTTATTACAGCTAGACAAACGAAACGATTAATATCGAAGACGATTTGCTTTTATTTCTTCGAAATACGCGTAGCTATTAGAAATTTTTACCAATGACCTTCGAACCCCGATTCCACACATAGTACGCTTGTGCTGCCTGTGCTCTAATAAACGCCCTTCCCTGAATAAGCACTCACCCCTCCCCCCCCCCTTCCCCTTCCTCCGGCCAAAATGCCAAATAAGCTCCCTTCCCGAATAAGCGCCCCCCTTCCCCTCCCCCTCACTTTCTTTAATAGTAGAGATACAAGGAGAACCTGTTTCTATTGTCCCTTTATTTGTAATCTTTTAAACTTCAATTACACTGCCATCAGTACATGTAGGAGAACAGTTTATGCTCCGTTCAGTCACTGTAAGCTATTTCTATGTCAATGTGCTTGTAAAGTTCTTTTATGTGCATGGTCCAAAATAAAGTTACTATTCTATACTATAAGCACCACCCTCGATGAAGCGCCCTCCTTTTTAGCCGAAATTTAAAATAGGCGCCCGGGCGCTTGTTCGAGGAAATACGGTAATCACGCGTAAAATGTGACGCAAGTGTCACGCTTCTCTTTTGGAGCTTTCAGTGACGTTTTTCTAACAAGGTATCAAAACCATATATCCGTGTGTGGTTTATAACTCATTTTTCGAGTTCAGTGGCTCATAGCCACTTTGATTCTTTGTTTGAAATACCTTGTCCTTTAAAATAGTTTTTCCATTTTCGCGATTTCAAAACCTCGCAAAACTGATTTAATATTAAGATACACTGAACAATATAAAATTTGCAGCTGCTGTATTCGGCAAGTCACATGCTATATACCAGTTGCTCATAAGAGAGTCATGCTTTTGCTGTGGTAAGCTTTTGCGTAGGGTTTACATTCATCCCATTTTAAGTTGAAAGTGGTATGTTTTATTTTTGTTGCCAGACTAGACCGCTAGAGTAGTAAATAAAGACGGTGTCTTGTAAACTAACCGGTCCTTACGAGTCTTTGCAATATGAAAGAATTGACAAAATCGCGAAATTTAATGCGCCTCGAGTCTTCATTTCTCCTAAATTCGCTACTAAAATAGACCATTTTACAGTTCTTTGCTCAGTAACCTGGCCTTTGATTGAATGCGAGGCTAGGGGTGACCTTGTTTTGATACAAACCTAATTGCTTTTCTTATGGAAATTATGCTGATTAAACACTAGCTAGCATAAGAAAAACATGATTTACATAAGAAAAGTAGGTAGGTTTGTATCAAAGCAAGGTCACCCCCAGCCTCGCTTTCACCAACAACTGTAACATGGGTGTGTTATTTCTTGTTAAGCTACGATGGCCAAAGACAAAGAGTATGTAACATGGTCTATTCCAAATTCACTAAATTAAATACTCACGTCATACGCCTTCCAATTATTCGCGAAATTAAGTAAGTATAAGGGCGAAAGTTGTGTTGGTTTTTAAACAGTGTGTTGAAGCTGGCCTAGACACAAGGCACAGTGACTGTAACGAGCAAAAAGGGAAAACCCACGTGGTCAACAACATTACGGGCTCATTGCCCATCACTAGGAGTGTACAGCTCCCATACTAAGCCCATGTCATTGGATTTTTACAGACCATTTTTTAACTATCTTTTCCCTCGAAAGAAGACAACGGGGACGGAAAAGGCAACGAAAGTGCTAGAAAACAATAGGTTTAATAAGCGACTGAACAAACAAGGCTTTGCACGTGCAGATACTGGTGTCATCGGGGCTCCGCAGGATTCTGATATTCGTGAGAAATTGAATCTAAAAATAAACTGCTCTGTGAAAAACGCCGCGACAGGAATATAGCGCGGTTGTACGCTCCTAGTGATGGGCTCCCGTCATTAGTTGTTCAGTGACTGTCGCTCTCCTTTAAGAACAAACGATTTGTCTTCGTTTTCAAGCCACAAGTATTTCCCAGATCGTCTAGCTATAGGATCTTAGCTGAAGTTAGGAAAGGATGGAAAGGCTCTATTTGTCGGGTCCACTTGAGGTAACTGTTTATTAAGTTGGTCGTTGTTCTATTGTTGAGGTGTTTGAAAGCAGCTATACCACGTACCTGGGGCTACGTCCTCTCATTCTAGAAATCAAGTGCATGAGCAGAGCGTCTAATAGCCCATTTTACGGTTGCATGCTTAGTAACCTAGCCTATGAATGGAAACGAGGCTGGCGGTGACCTTGTTTTGATACAGACCCCACTGCTTTTCTCATGTAAATCATGTTTTTCTTATGCTAAATAGTCTACATTTGCATGAGAAAGGCAGAGAGGTTTGTGTCAAAACAAGGTCACATCTAGCCTCGCTTCCACTCAAAGGCCAGGTCACTGAACACACAACTTTAAAATGGGCTATTGTGCGATTCCACTGTGGGTGTGGTAGGGTATCGTAACTGAAAAAAATGGCTAGAAAAAAAAGTTAGATGGAGTCCACCAAATACTTTGATTTTCGTCTACTTTGTTCCTACTTTTAGTTTGCCTGTCTTGTATTCGATCTGTCTCTCATTCTCAGTCTTATGTTTGATTAACAGAACAATGCGGCACAAGCTGGAAAGAAGGCAATTCCCCTTTGCCTCCCAAACAATTTAAGGTGGAATCCAGAAACGAGCGAAACACAAGACACAAGAGAAGAGCGTCGCTATTTATATATTGTTGATGCTGCGGTAGCTGAACTGAGAAGAATTAAGGGTATGTTACGTTTAACATAGGTTTTGCAGAGAATTTGTCTAAATCAAAAATAACTGCCTTAGCTAGACCTTCGGAATTTCTTATCAAATCAAATCTTGTTTTGTAAGGTTTATTTATACAATGTTCAGATCTTGAAACCAATTTTGTGTTAAGGGGGAAAGGATGAACAGTCTTAGAAGGAAGTTGGTGTGCTAGGGTGAGGGGAGGGTGTTGAAAACTGTCCCTTGTACCGGGTGTTTAGCTTTTTAATTACATTTTTTGTATCATTAAATCAGGGATTCAAAGCCCTCAAACCCTCATGTTCTCTTGGCACAAAAAAGGCAATACCGATGAGACAAAGTACGGTTCTTATGCCTGGCTATGTTGAATTCCCCAGTAGAAGTTGACTGACTTGCTGCAGAGCATGAAAACATATGTCGTAATGTCTACTTTTTATCATATTATGTAACTACAACCTTGGACTTATTGTGTTGCAAAATTCCCCCGCGCCCCCGCTCAGTGTTGGAAAACTATGGGACTAAACCTTCTAGGACAATTTTGAATGGGGGTAGGGAGAAAAATTTTCAAACTCAAATGACCAATGTTGTAGCTTCTCTGTAAAACGAAGCAATGCAAAACAAAACAAAACCGTTTACGAACTTATGAAAGAAATTATAACAATAACCCGGAAATAAGGACGTTACATTGAGTCTAAAGTGTGCATGACTAATCTTTGCTATTTTCTTTTATTAGACCCTGTGTGCGTTGTTGCAATAGCTGGGCCAAGTAGGGATGGAAAGTCTTTCATTTTAAGCGAAGTTTTTTCCCAGCCAGACGTTTTTCCTGTGGGCTTTAAGATGGATGCCAAGACAATGGGAATCTGGATCTGGATTTTACCCCACAAAATATCCGTAAGAATGTTTCAAATTAAACGGTTCAGTTTCTGTGACTACCATCCCAGCCAGATTTTCCCTTTCCTAAACCTGGTGGGGTGGGGTGGGGGAAGTGGGAGTTTTGACCACCCTTCGTGAAATCAAGAAAATTGAGGCTATAAATCAAAGGCTCCTCTGAGCCAGCTCATGGAACCATCTTGCTACACTAAATGTGATTTACACTTAACTAGTAATGCAACCTCTTTTTCAGAGTCTATCCGACTTATTATTCAAACTAGACTGGTTGTGATGTTTTCTCGCCCGCACGCAACCTCCCATCAAAGTGAGCGTTGTGTGACACCATGAAAGTCACGGTATTGTAACTGTTTTTTGCCACAATGTTACTTTTGAATTTTTATACTGATCGTTTATTCAAGCCAAAAGAGACTTTCTAAACAAGATCGGTGTTTTGGCGACTAGATTTCAGAACACGCGGCTATTTCTTTTACAATCCAACAAGAGCCATAATGGCTTTTAGCTCGGAGAAAGTGATTGGAGGATGTGGCTTGGAGAGGACGTGCAATGTTGTCATTGCCACTTGTCGTTCGACGTAAGAACCAAGATCAAAGGGTCGTGAACGCAAATATGAGATTTCAAAACTGATTTATGGCCGAAGGATAAACCGGCAATGATTTATCCTGTGTTTTTTAGTCTTGTAAACACCGATATTAAAGTACGGTTCCATTTTGGGATATTGTCCCTCTTTCAATTTCCACTTCAATTTCTCCTTCGTTAGCCTCAGTTCATGTTTTGACAACAAGCGCCCTATCATACGCGTTCTGTTATTCCCATCGATAAAACTATGGCAAGCAAAGGCACCTTTAACATACAAATGATTTCTAGAAAATCTTGGAACATTTTTACTGACGTATTTTTCGCCTTAGTTTTCTTGGTTTGTTCACAAAATTGCCCACCTCTTTGACACAAATCCTACTGGGTTCAAGCGACGCGCTCGTCCTCGAGATACAGGACTTACTCGTGTTTTCGTAGTAAATAAACTTGTCAAATTGTGACCTGCAAGTTTTGAGAGAAACAGATTCTGATACAACAGAATACGCTTTTTTACAAGGTGATGTACCTTCCTTCCTCAAAGGTTCGTTCAAAGAATAGCACAAATCAGAAACAAAAGTATCCCGTTTTTCAGCTTTAGTTTGAGTGCTTTGTGACGATCCTGTCACATCCTGTAGTCGGCTCCTGTGGAGGTTTCGTTAGAGATTGACTTGGTTCTGATGCTGTATTCTTTGCTCTGGGTTTAGTTAATTTCAATGCACGTAAATGTCTAGATTTAGAAGGCTTTGATGTTGTACTCTTTTTTGAAACACGTTTGTTTCTTAGTTTCAGTGGCTCAAATGATGGTTTGTTTTGACATGTTAATTTTAACATATCCGGTATCTGATCGTAAATACCGTATTTACCGGGCATTACTAAACCACGAAACAGCGAAACGAAACACCGAAACAGCTATTTTTTCCTACTTTTTTTCTCAAACACCGAAACAGCTATTTTTTTACCACTTTGATGGTGAATAAAATAGACAGGCCAAACATGACTCCCATTGGTCCTTTGCTGTTATCGTTGACCTTCAAAGTTTGGCTTCTATGAGTATATCTTACTCTAACATTCGAGGATCTCTTTTTCTCCCAGCCAGCAGTGTGAACTCCATTAGCCAGACTGCATGGTGCGTTTTCATTAAACCCTTTCCGTTAAACGTTAGCCTGCATAGCAGACGTTTTGGTGTACGAACGCTCGTTTAAAGACCGCCATTTTGGAAGCCATCCAAGGAGAGAACTGGGGACAGTCAGTGTAAGATATGGATTGCGGACTGCAGACCCGGACTGCGGAGGTTGTTCAGACTTTTGTTAAGCTTGTGTTTCGTGTACCGGCCGGGATCAGTAATTTGTTAATTTTCAAAAGGCAACCAAAAACTGTTTTAGCTGATAAGAGTCTGATAAGAATAGCGTATTCCCGAACATTGAGACGGCACGAGAGAATGATTTAGACACCCGTTACAGGAATTCTCATATGCTCAAAGACTCGTCGTTGTTGCTGTGTAAAAATTTTCGCTTTCATTCGCCGACATTTTATGTTTTCAGGTATCTGAATGCTGACAAATGATCTGTTCAATCAAGCGTAACGCGGTCAATCTCAGAACTGTGAAATGCGTCTCTGACGATTTTCCGTTGTCAAAAGATTTTAACTCTTGTAAAGCCTCTGCAAAATATACCTCATTTATTTTGTCTTTGTTCTGAGCTGCTGTACTTGGAGCAAAATAATTTCGAACTAACTTTGGCTCACAAAATGTGCGTTTCGTTACCATATTCAAATAGGAGGATATTTTGTTTCGCCTGTATGCAAATTCACAGAATATCTCCAGCAGTTTTATTGCGGTTTTTCCAGCCAGTTTATCGGCGGTAATTTAAAAGCAACTGTGACAGGTTATTTGCTTGTTTATTATTACAACGGCATGGACAACAGTCTTTTGAAGTCTTGTTTATTGTCTTATGTATCCTTGTTAACCACACGCGTATGTAAATGAGGGAGCGATCAACAAACAAAAGGTTCCGTGTATAACAGGCAGAGTTTCATTAACAAAATCTTGGGAAAAAAGTGCGAATTATACACGGGTAAATACCGGTAAGTAACAGAGCTAGACTGGAACAAGGAGAAAAAATGCTATAAAAAGTAAAAGATGTCAAGCAAGGAAAGAACATTTATCACACCTAAAACCTCTTTTCACTGTGGCGCACTCTCGGGGCATTCAAAATGGCGACTGAAGAAAGTTTGGGCGCTGTCCGTTGATGACGTAACACTGAGCATGCGTATTATGAGCAAAGTCGTTTTGTGCGCCAACTGCATTTCTAAGCTCGGGCTAAGCCCCGAGCAATGAATAACAACAGCATCCATAGTAATATGCCTCCGACTCGGAAAGCTATTTCAGACATTTCAGTAATCATGAGTAATTTGCGATTTCGTCTTCGATAAGGCCATCCCAATAAAATGTTTCGTTTACCATGGCGTCGTCTCTTGTGATGGTGGGTCGGTCGGTCGGGCAAAAAAAAAAACAGGAATCAACACTTGAAGGGGTCTGGGTTACAGAGAAAGCCGGGCTGCTAGGTAAGAAAGCCTGGTTACAAAGTCAACACGGAAATGTGGTCTTTCGTTTGTTATTCCTTATCTACAATGGCACACAGTAATTCATGTGCACTTGTGTTCTAGTTTACTTTTGCATATTAAATCCCAAACGCTTAATCTGTAAGATATATAATCAGAGGGTAAAAGATGTATATTAACACGACTATCAAATGTCTAAATAGCCTTTAAAAAGACGTGGTATTGATGTAAATTAAAGACAAGGACATCACAGCATACAAATTGTTGTTAATAAAACAAGATCGTGTGCTTGTAAATTAAAGTACTTGCTTCTTTGACTAGTGAATTTGGAATTTTTTTTTTTACTATTCGAAAAAAATGGGTCGGTCGGGCGATGGGAAACGAAACATTTCATTGGGATGGCCTAAGCAATACCTGCCTGTCTCAGTTTAAGCAGTAAAATCAATTATATTTTTCTCCCAAAACAAATGTGTTGCATGTCTAAATATGGTTTTTATTTGGTAGAAAAGCTCTGCTGGTTACTTTGTTCATGTTGATTCAGTGTAGCGATTGCCACATTGTATGTTGTGTCAAACTTAAGATCTAAGCTTTAACCTGATACGCAACAACACGCAGTATTCATCATGCGAAGGGGGATTCAATTCATTGCTGAATGTTCCAGTCCTTTGCTCAAACGAATTAGTTGCTTTTGGTCCTTGTCTAAAGCGCCTGAGGATAGGGAATGTCTTATTTCCTTGCTTGCGGTCGCGGGATATCTATTTCCAAACACTCGGTGGCCATAGCATGCCTAGTTTTGTGATATAAACATATGCTTTTGGCGTTGTTTTCTCTCTGTCTTGTCTTGAACTCCAACCGTGCCCTTCAGTGCTAGTGGCATCGAAATAACTTGTTTTGATTATTAAGACATTCATTCCTCCCTGCTGCATTCTTCCTGCGGGTGGCAAGAAAAATCGTCGATAGGAAAACGGCAATTTCATCATCGCTTTAAGATATCAGCGTACAATTTTCGTCGATTTCCATCTTCAATTCTCGGAGCTTGTGTACTTAATCGTATTAGCTTTCCACTTTCCAAATTTAAGAGGATCGGACGAAAAATCATCCGCTTTACAATCTTCACACGCTCTCAGTGGTCGACGCCTTTCATATTCACTTCATAATACATAAACAGTCGAGCAAGAATCTACGCATTTCTACTACCCTCTGAAACTTGCAAACCTTGGGCAAAGAAGACCGCGGGGACAAATACAATACTTACCAGGGGAGGGACAGAAAAAATGTTTCATCCAAGTTTAATGACTAAATTAATCAGAATCGAGTGAGTGAGTGAGTGAGTGAGTGAGTGAGTGACATCAAAGTGCCTCCTATACCAAATGGCGTGACTACGTCATCCATGGGCTAAAAATGAAACTCGGTGGCAAAACGTACCTTCAAAACTGTCTCTTTTGATGTCATTTTATTAGTTCTGTAAGTCACCATCTTGAATCTCTCGTTTTTTCAAAATGATCAAAGAATTATCAAAAGGCTTTAAACTGGAAACCGAAAGCTTACGACTTTTACATATTTTTTTTAACCAGAGAACGTAACGCTTTGTACAAAAATACTGAACGTACTGATATCCCATTTCCAGCATTTTCACTGGCTCATCGGACACAGGCTATCAGCTCATGTACTTGTACTAACAAATATGGTCAATCTAAGCGTCAACAATAAAGCGATTTGGATGAAATTTTCAGTCGAAACCGGCGGTCATTAAAACATGAATCGTCTAGCAGCGGAAAAAGGAGTAAAAATTCTGACACTGGAAATGAAATACAAATGAAAACACGTTCTAAAGCCAAGTGCAATATTCTAAAATTTGAATTATGGCACATATTCGATAATTGAGGGTTAAAAATGCCAGAAAAACGTGAAAATCTGGTAAAAATTAGGTTAATAAGACCTAATTTTAATCGAGATAGGGGCATGACTGCCATAAACTAACAAAATATGCGTCGTGTGTACCATTTTTTTGCAATTAGGACAAATGTGAAAAAGCAGGATTTTATTTGAAAATTACCAGATTTCTTGCTTTAAACGCTAAGATGGAAACTATACTATAAAATAGTTTATTTTTCACCAAATCAAAGCGGAAAGAATTGAGAAATTCTTTCATTTTATTGCCACAAAAAGAAATTAATGTCAAAAATTGCAACTTATTTCAAAAAAGATTCCGAGCGCTCGAAAAGATAAGCACAAAATTGCCTATTGCTATTAGTTTTTTGCTACATGTACGAATGCTTAAATTCTCCCAATGAAGTACATATATCCGTGGAAAATAAACACTGACCATGTAAATTTCCAACTTTATTCTAGAAAAAGCTCAAAATGACCATGGGAATTTCCAACGTCATTTCGGACAAACTGAGGCAAAGGCTAAGGACTTTCCAAGTATAACAAACAATAAAAGTTACCGTGGAAATTTCCAATGTCATTTAAGAAAAAGCTTAAAATGACCATGGAAATTTCCAACGTCATCGGACAAACTGAGGCAAAGGCTAAGGACTTTCCAAGTAGAACAAACAATGAAAGTGACCGTGGAAATTTCCAACGTCATTTAAGAAAAAGCTTAAAATGACCATGGGAATTTCCAACGTCATCGGACAAACTGAGGCAAAGGCTAAGGACTTTCCAACTATAAGAAACAATGAAAATGACCATGGAAAAACTACCAAAGTCGATTTACGATCTATACTTTTCATACAAAATTTAAATTTCGTGGCAAATCGCAAATGAATAAATGAATACAAAATGATAATAACACTCTCCTACGTTACTAAATAAATGCAAAAATGAAATTTATTACGTTCCCGTTATAAACAAGAACTGTCGAATTACTATAGATATTTGCATTAACAAGAAAAGAATGTTCACTGATTATTGCTTGCTTGGCATCACTCTGTGAAGTTTCTAACAAGTCTCGTTTAAATATATTAAGTGTCTCAAATGGCAGCTTGTTATTGCTATCAAGCGCAAAATCCACCAACAGGACACATGGTTTTGGTAATGTGTCAGACCACACCTCTCCACTTGGAAGTTTCCAAGGCTGTCATTCTTTTCGCCATGTCCCTTTCCAATATTCAATTTGGAACGTAATGTCGTCTACACTTTTAACTTTCCCCAATACTGGAACTTTTTTGTAGCCTTGGATGTCAACTGCTACAAAAGCGTTCTCTTTAATAGCCTCTTAATGGTTGGAAACCACGTGCGCAAGAGCAGCTAAAGACCGAGGATTTCTATATGGACCAGCATGAACCTGCATGCGAAGCAATACGAGAATCATGAGTATAGTACATCTGAAAATAGTTTTGACTACCATTCATGATCACCAGATCATATCTTATTTTTCCTATGGATGTCAGTTTAGAAGGATGTTTATAGTTCATTTATATTCTATTCTAAATTACTATATGACTATGTGACAGGGAAAAATTACAGCCTTAGTCACACATTCATTTCGATGATAGATATTCATAGCAGCTCCAACAATCCCTCTGCTGTTACAGTTTACTATAAGATATCATTCCCAATTGCCACAAAAACTGTAGTCATTACGGGTTTACGCCGGACATGTCCTGCCGGAGAAGGAAGCAAGAGTGGTTTATAATTCATTTCCTGCGGTCAGTGGCTCATAGCCACTTTGCTTGAAAAAAGGTTTGCTCAGTACTTCCAATTTTAATTCCAAATTTCTTTGCCTTGTCAACAATACTAAACCCGTCCTTTTTTTCTTACGCATCTTAGCAAGAAACATAGCACCACGCGAAGATTGGTTTCTAAACAGCTTATCTGATACCATCTTATTCTTTTCCGCTCTTTCCAGGAAACTTTTTTGAAGTAATCAAGTGGGTGATATTCTTGTGAAAAAATTGGCATACTTCATTATCCATTTGCTTAACGTTGGTGACGATCCAGGCAGATACACGAAAACTAAATTGCCAGCTTGACAGAAATCACTACTTGATACTTAAGCATCGAAATCTGCAAATCAGTACAAAAATGTTACTATGAATTAATGGGTTTAGATTGAGGCGAACGGTTTTACTGTTTTAGTTTACCGTTATTAAAACGAATAATAGTGACAACTTTTTTGTCCCGGTATACTAAATTTTGAAATGTACACTGGCTAACTGTATTTCTAGGAAACTTCTTAGTAATCTTTTAGTTAAGCACGCCTTATTTTAATCTTCTACTTGACATCTTTTCTCTTGAGTGGAACATTTACCGTATTTCTTTTTGTTGTGGGGGGGGGGGGGGGGACGCTAAATTTAGAATTTGCTCGAAACAACTTGAAACACGTCTCGAAGAACTAGTTTCCCTTCCCATGATTTTTAATAATGAATGAAATAGGTACTAAACAGTTTCCTTGATTAACTTTCATTCGTTTCCTCAAATGTCAAGTTCCTTTTAATCTTCCTGGCCTTATTTACAGTTAAATTTTCGTTCTGGAGTGCGCAAGCGTATGGTCCGTGTGGTGTTCCCTGTCAAAAGTCAAGTTGACCACTCGACATTCAACTGTAGCACTCAACATTCATCACCTTTTTTTTGTTTCAACTTTCAACATGAGCACGCAACGGTCAAGTTAATCACGCAACGCAACACGCAACATTCAATTTAAGCACGCAACAGGTAACTTGAGCAGCCAACTTTCAACTTGGGAAATCAAACTTTAGTTTTTTCATTGCTCAGCGCTTTGCATGTAGTGTTTTGAAACCTATGTTCAATTTGTCAACCGCGGAGTCGAAACGACATTCAACTCTGATGTACATGTAGAGTGCACGAGAAACAACTGCACGTATGACTTCTCCAATGCCAGATAACCAGACAAAACCGAAAATACAAGGCCACTAGAATGAAATAAAAAAAACCCCGATAATCAAGGAAACGAATGAAAGTTATTGACGAAACTGTTTACTCCTTCATTCAATAACGCGTTTACAAACTTGATATCGTGCCTGCCTTTCTCGCTTAGCAAATCTTAGCATCTGTGCTATATGGCATACATGTATGGGCTTACTATACTTTGCGAAACGAAATGGGAATCTGTAGTTTGCAAAATGAAAATAACGAATTTCAGTTTTTAAGACTAGAAGCTGAGCCAGAGAGATATGATATCACATGTTTTGTTGCGACAGCACAAATTCACGCTTGCCGGCGCAGAATGAAAAGAGAAACACTTTCTGAACTTTGCTTTCAAAAAACTAACTCCTCAATAAACGGCGCATCATCAGTACTATTCCATAATGAAATTAACCATTTATAAAACTGAGTAGTTTCCGTTTCAATCGACTTTGTTCGCCTTGTAGAACAAGAGATATTGTCGTGACGCCACAAATTTACGCTCGCCGGCACGTGCCAAATAAACAATTACTCTATACACTAAATGCTTGTAAAGAAATTACTCATTAATAAACGGCGCATAATAAGCACTTTTGTAACGAAATTCACCGTTTAAGACAGAGTAATTTGCCATTTCAGTCTCTCTGTGCGCCATGTAGAGCCAGAGATATCAATGTCTCAACTAAAACTCTTTTGTTCCGTGATCTTTCATGACCTTTCATTTATCAGACTTTATATATGTCAACGGTTGTATTTGAGACGCGCAAAAGCTAGAGAGAACAAAAACAAAACATGGAGCTCTCTTTAGCGTCTTTCGAGTTTCGTTCATCAGAAACTGTGGAGCGTTGGGAATATAATCAAAAGGTTTAGAATATCGCCCAACCATTTTCTGATTTTCCATGATTTTCAAGCACCGCAATCATGAATGCATGTATGTCAGGCCACGTGTTTGTAAAAATTACATCAATCGGCGGTTCGAAATATGAACCACCTCTTCTCGCAAATATCGTTTTTATTTAGCTGGCATGTGTTCTTTGCCAGCAAATTGCAAAGCTTCAAAACTCAGTAAACGGGCAGAATACCTAGAATCGACAAGGCAGGGAAGAAGAAACCCTTTCTATTAAATGCGTTCCAGTCAAAAAAAAAAATTAGCGCTTTCGATCTGCGTGCTGGTGGGCACTTTGTTGACATCTTTACAAGTCGCAAACTACAGATTTTAATTTCGCAAACTACAGATTTCCATTTCGCAAACTGCAGATTTTCATTTCGATTTGTTTCGGTCTATTTCGTTTCGCAAAGTACAGTAAGCATACATGTATCTTAAATGGCTATCAAAGTGTAACTTACTTGTCGATAATAAGATTTGGTCTTCATCTTCTGAACCTATCAATGGAATACATCCCATGTCATCTGCTGTTTCAAACGGCTCATGGCAACTATTGAGCCTAGTAAAAGAACTACTTTCTTTTCCATCTGAGAAATAATGCGGCTCCGCAAACAGGTCGCTGGTGTTCTGTTCTTCAGTATCTCGATCAAAAAGATCGCTTCTCGCTGGACTATTAAAGCTTGCCGTCTTCTACGTCGTTACTTGCTTCTTCATTGAAATTGGAATTATAAATAAAAGAGATCACATGTGACAGGGCTGTTCGATAATTCTGTGCGGGACGTCTTTTCAAATTCTCCTGCTGAGATATCTGACAGACCTTTCTTTTCGCCTCCATACTTTGGTTATCCAAAAAGCCGTTATTGTGTGACACTCCAATCTTCAGTACTGAAGCTCGTGTGTTGTCTCAGATCTCCTTCCCAACCTAAATACTTAAATATCCGGGGCGGCATCGTGGGAACATCGCTCATACCGCAGAACTACAACTGAGGATTTCAGAAGATGCAGGTGTGAAAAACAGATAAAAGTCAGTTAATTGAATCTGCGTGTTGGTGTTTGCGATAAGGCAGCCGGCCATAGGAATGTTAAGTCATCTAGAAATTAAAAACAAAACTGAGAGGAAGAAGAAGAAGACTGAAAAGAAGAAGACTGAAAGCAATCATTTGAAGGACGACCATGAATAATTAATAAAAAAGCTGATGGGGAAAATGAACAGCAACAAAACCGGCAAGATGAAGCCATGGCCATTATTAATAGCCTTTTCCTGTTTTCAAATAAATTGGCATTGCGGTTATTTCAATTTCAGAGGAAATTAACCGTCTTTATATTCAAAACCTGATTGTTCGCCTAATGCGCTTTTGTTATTCGGTGAAAAAAGCCGGCAGCTTTCAAGCTTACACGCACAATAAGAGCGGCTACGGACTATATAATAGCCAGCCTTCAGTAGCTCGTGGTTTACTATTAACAAAACTGCACTCCTGATCATCATGTCGACTTCAGATCGCATACGTCCGAGTGAAACAAAGTGGCTGAAGATAGTGGAATTTTATCCATGACAGAAAGCAGAAAGGGAAGGATGAATAAGGCAAAGTGGCAAAGTCACATCTCGGAAGGACAAGAAAGACGCAAAACTGAAGGTAAGCAACAGAGAATCTCTTTTATTTTTGAGGCACAAAAAAAAATCTTTGTGGGGTATGTGTTTCATTTTCAAGCTTCAAATCGCTGAATTGTTGAGGGTCGATTCCGCTGAAATTTAACAAGGGTCCTGTTGGATGATGGAATTATATCATGATTGTCCATTTTTTAGGCGGATCGCGATTTGCGGTGATATTTTAGGCTGTATACTTTAGGCTGATATTTTAGGCTTACTCTACAGCCCAGAGAATAATCGCAAGATAGCTGCCGATCTCGGTCACAACTACTCTTCACCGGGCTTGCTTTCGTACTGATAAACATTACACTTATGTACTCTTGAGGTGATTAAATTTACCTTGAGCTTTGCTTTCAGAGGATTAGTCTGTTCGGAAATGATATTTGCAGCATATTTGTGATGCTCTTCACGAAAGAATCGTTCGGCTGCGAGACAAGCGAGCTGTTGCCATCTTGTCAATTTCACAGAGTGGGTCAAACTCTTTTGGCAGTTTTGAAATAGATTAAATAAAATTTAATTTTTTCCGGGGTCGATTGTAAGAGATTTAGGAACGGAGTCTCGTAGAGGCTTATTGCGGTTTTCAGAGTTTTACCAGAGTCTCACATCGGTCGCGCTGCTAGTTTGTTGTTATGATATGAATAACTGGGTGAATCGAACTACTTATTAATAAAGTGCTCGCGTTGATGAGTCGCCTCGTCGAAGATCGAGCGAAAAACGAAGAAATTTTACTCGGCTGCGAACTGACTAATCCTATAAAAGCAAAATCAAGAAAACCACTTTAAGCGGGTTCGTTTGTAAATTACATCAAGTTTATCAAGGCAAGCCCCGTGTAGAGCAGTGCTCTACACCTGAGTGAAAAAGTTCTCGGTCAAATCCAATTTGTTTTCAACATTTTGTTGTCATCGAGATCCACAAAGTCTAGCCCCTTCTCTAGATAATAATTTTACGGTTAATAATCTTGATCTTGCGGATTGGAACTCGCGATTATTAATCGCGTCTGACAGTCTAACATAGTGAATAATCGTATGCTAGTTGAAACAAAATGTTGAAAACAAATTTCGATTTGAGCGAAAAATTTTCAGTAGAGGGGCTTGTGCTCTGATAGATTGGTATAAATATTTTACAAATGAACCCGCTTAAAGTGATTTGTCTTGAGTTTGCTGTTATAGGATTATTCAGTTTAGAGCTGATTACATTTTCGTCGTTTGTCGCTCGATCTTCGAGTCAGAGTTCAGTTATTCATATAACAACAAAAGCAGCGCGACCGATGTGAGACTCTTGTAAAACTCTGAAAACCATAATACGCCTCTACGAGACTCCGTTCCTACATCGCATTCAATCGACCCCGAAAAAATAAAATTTTATTTAATTCAAGACTGCCAAAAGAGTTTCACCTGCACTTTGAAATTTACAAGATAGAAAAAGCTCGCTTGTCTCGCAGCCGAACGATTCTTTCGTTAAGAGCATCACAAATATGCTGCAAATATCATTCGCGAACAGACTAATCCCATGAAAGCAAAACACAAAAGCAAAACGAAAGCAAGCCCGGTGGAGAGTAGTTGTGACCGAGATCGGCAGCTAGCTTGCGATTATTCAGTTATGCTGTAGAATAATTAACTCTTTCAGTTGAATTAATTTCTTCGGGCCATTCTGCATATATTACATTCCGCATAATTATGCGATTCTGCAAGCCATGCCACATGCCATTCCGCAAACTCATTCCGTCTTTTACCCTCACTGTTTTTAGTAGCACTTTTATTTAAGCATGTACGTCAACTGCCTTTATTAGCAGCACTTACGTCTTTTGGCACGACTACATGATAATACGCGGGAACGTGGGAAAGTGCTTCCTTTCTCTCATTGATCAGCACTTTCCTAAATCAAATCCACTTCATCAAATTTTCAACCGGAACACACTTAAATTAAGCTATAGCTGCATGAGTAACATCAAAACCATTATTTCTAACCACAACAAAGCTCAAATTAATAAATCTGATCCAACCAATGACAACAATTGTAACTGCAGGAATTCAAGCACGTGCCCCATGGACGGAAAATGCAACGACCAAAACATCATTTACCAAGCTGAGGTCACGACATCAACCTCAAGACAGACATACATTGGACTTTGTGACACAACTTTCAAGTTAAGATACAGAAACCATGTATGCTCATTTAGGAACGAGCGGTATAAACACGCAACCGAGTTAAGTAAATATATTTGGAACCTAAAGGATAAGAATATTACCTACAACATCAAATGGCGTAAGCTAAAACAGGCCCGGTCATATTCAAATGTAAACAAGCGTTGCAATTTGTGTTTATGGGAAAAATACTTTATTATATGTAAACCCGAAATGTCAACACTAAACAATAGAAGCGAACTGGTATCTACGTGTAGACATTCCAAGAAATTCCTCTTAAAGACAGTGCTCGCTTAGATTAACCAATCATATCCGTCTACGTGTCACGCCGCTAGGCATTGTTCTGTATTTTCAAATTTTCAAATTCTGTATATATTCTTATGTATCCGTTATTTTTGGCAGTTGCCTGATGATTGCTTCGCAAGAAGCATGAAACTCTGAGTAGCAATAAATGTCTTCGACCAAATAATCCAACTCTGAAAATATATATATATATATATATATATATATATATATATATATATATATGAATATATATATATAATAATGTCAAAAACATCCACTGTCGTGGTTGTGTCTCCAGACGAATTAAAATAATAGCCAAGAACTGGAAAATACGACTTTGCCAATATTTCGTCTTTATTAAAAGACTTCATCAGGGCAACTGATGTGAAAGCGGTTAAAACCGTTATAAGATATACGCTAGCTGATGTGAGACGCTAATACGAGACTTAAAGCTGCTCGCACGCTGTAAAGCGCGCGCGTTACATATAAGTGAAGCAATGAGAGCGATATTAAAATAAATCCCTTCGAGGATTCCTACTACAGAAAAAATCATCACTATTAAGACCCAGTGGATAAATACATCGAAGACGGTATGCCCACTGGGCCTCCCTATCCCTAAGATATTCCTCACTTGAACACTTGTCTATTAACTGTATTCTAACATCACTCAAACCATGATGGTCTGCCTGATTGAAATGCCTGTATATAACATCGTCTTTAAGTTTATTCTCAGAGGATAGTCCTCTGTGTGCATTAATCCTAGACTTGTGGTTATTAAATCTAGTCCTAAATTTGTTAATAGTAGATCCCACATACTGCATTTGACACATTGCACAAGACAATAGGTACACTACGTGGTCTGAATTACAATCCAGCTTAAAATTAATCACAAAATCTCTCCCAGTAACTCTACTTTTGAAACAAATGCCCTCATCCAAGAAATCACAAACCCTGCATCGTCTATCCCCACATACCGTCTTCGATGTATTTATCCACTGGGTCTTAATAGTGATGATTTTTTCTGTAGTAGGAATCCTCGAAGGGATTTATTTTAATATCGCTCTCATTGCTTCACTTATATGTAACGCGCGCGCTTTACAGCGCGCGAGCAGCTTTAAGTCTCGTATTAGCGTCTCACATCAGCTAGCGTATATCTTATAACGGTTTTAACCGCTTTCACATCAGTTGCCCTGATGAAGTCTTTTAATAAAGACGAAATATTGGCAAAGTCGTATTTTCCAGTTCTTGGCTATTATATATATATATATATATATATATATATATATATATATATATATATATATATATATATATATTTAGTATTTGTAATTTAAATGGTTCCACAGGTTTACACAAAGTACTTGCATTGCCCCTGATTCCACCTCGTGCGGAATACACACTTCATGAATTGGATGAAACGCATGTTGACGTTCTGAAGAAAGAGCTTGTCGCACGTCCTCTATCTTCCTGTGGCAAAGCAATGTTTGTTATATGCATGAACACTAGCGAGTTCGATGACAAAGATTTAGGCACCTCAACGAACTGGAAGTGATAGAAGGGAATCATCGGCGGGAAGCGATTCGCCGAATTCTAGGTTCTGACTACGCCTGCTATAACTGCATTGTGGCTGAAAGGAAAGAGGAAAAACTTCGTATGATAAGAAGAAGGCTGGCAAGGCACGCGGATAAAGCTGACTCATCTTAAATATATGTACCTTTGGAACATCACGGTTTAAACATGTTGCCCGGCTTAAGGGGATGCATCACGTTATCAATGATTTACTATTTATCTTAAAAAAAAACTTAAACTGCAATTTTTTTGTGAAAATATAATTTCAATGCACTACAACTCAAACTTTCATGCAAAACGGAGATAATTAAAAAACGAACGGGCTGAACGAGCTTCCGTTTTTTCAATTAGTCTCCAAATTGGCCACTGTTGGGAGTGAAAGTGTTAAGATGAGTTACAAGATACACAGTTATTCGGCGGCATAAATTAACTAGTATTGTAGACAATATTATTCTTTGTTATGATATTTTGATACTTTTTTGGAGAGAAAAAATGTACACGGACGTTTGCCGACGGAAACTGCTTGTTCAGAGAAGCGAATGGTTTAAAGTGATTATTGTACTATGCCTGTTAACAAAAGTGCAATTGATTTATTCAGATCACATTCATATTGTGAGATACATGTAGCTATATTTACAGGCCTCGGCTAGACCAAATTAATGTTGTGGCTTTGAATTTTATATTGTTTAAGTTTATCAACGAACTTTGTGAAAGAGGCCAGGTTTTCTTTTTGATTATTCAGTTTAGAAAGTTGCAGCTACGAATAAAATGATAATTAAAAACCACATTGTATTTCTCGAGATGAAGGAGTTCCATACATTCATATCTCCCTTATTAGAGTTGAATTCTTGGTTCCTTTGTTAACAGCCTTTTATTAAAATGACGGTGGCATTTTCCAGCGTTATTTTGAGTTTGTAAAGCATGGTAAATTTGAAGTTTTCACAACGACGTCGGAAATTTCCGTAGTCATTTCGGCGAGCGTCTGAAAATGACGGCGGAATTTTCCATCGTCATTTCAGTTGAGGTTTTCGTAAAAAATTAATATTGTTAATTCTTCAGTTTGGAATAAAACGACGTTGGAAATTTCTGTGGTCATTTTCAACTTGCCATCTTCATTTTGAGATTGTATGAAAAGTTTGGAACTTATTACCTTATGGTGATCTTGAATTAATCAACAACGACCGACGCTGGAAATTTCCGTGGTCATTTTAAGTTGGTTTAAATATGACCGTGGAATTTTCCGTGGTCATTTTGTTTTTGTCGCGTCAAACAACTGACAACTTTCTGAAAATTTTGCCAACATGGAATAAATATCGGCAAAATCTACTTTGAAAAAGAGATATATTACCAACTTAGTCTTCAATCAGGAAAGATTTCCTATTTTCTTTCGAAATATTACCGGATTTTATGCCATATGCCACACGTGGAAAAAATACAGCTAAAATGGCTATTTAGTGCCAGAATTTAGCTATTTTAGAATATTGCACTTCGTTTTAGAACGTGTTTGAATTTCAGCTTTTCATTGCTGAGTACTTTAGAATGACAAGGCTAGTGCTGGTATCGTGTTCAAAACAATTTTCTAGCCCTGAGAAAATCCCGCAAAAGTCCGTAGATATGCTCATGGGCCAGTGAACCTATTCAAAACAAACTGGACCGTGAAACAACAACTTCAAGCTTAAGTTTACAGCAGCATTCCAAAAGAAAATCTCTCGTGGAATTGGGCATTTTTGAAAACCGACAAACTAAAAATGTTCTTTTTCCTGCACTCGATGCAACATCGGTACAATCAACAACTTCAAACTTTCAATTCTTGCAAATAGGATGTGTTGTAAAAATGAGAAGAATCGCTGTTGTCGTTGTCTTTGTTATTCTGTTCCGCCGCGGGTCCAGTTTTTGCGCCACGCATCAGACAACTTTGAAGAAGCCATATCTTGAAGCATAACCTGGATATTTCTCTTGATTATCCCTCAGATATCTTGTTTCTGCCCCGTTTTGGTGCGGTAATGTTCCAATTCATCAAAATAAACAGAAAATGTGTCTTTATTTTGATCAAATTTGCACATGGCGCCGTTGTTTGAAACTCGCTTCTGTTTCATCCACTTTAATTTTTAATTAAATCATTTTTTACGAAGCCACTGACCATTTACAACAGTTTAGAGCCGATAAATAAACTTTAAAGTGAAGCTTCAGGGGCGGATCTAAAGGAGGGATCTAAGGGGTGCAGGAGGGCGCACCCTCCCCCCCCCCCCTACTTCCCCACCCAACATTACCTGCGGCTTTCTAAGATAACTAGTATTCTGCAAAAAAAAATAGTCAGGAAGAAAAAACTATGTGGTTTATTGGTGAAGTAAAATATGAGGCAAGGTTCATTCATTAGTGGTGCACCCCCTCCTAAGAAAAATCCGGGATCCACCCCTGAGCTTCTACGTTCTCTTCGGCTAGTTTCATTGAATTCATTCAACGTTGCAACACTTCGAAAGGTTTTCGCGACCTTTTCGTTTATTGCATGTGATCGACAAATGTTTCCTTTTTTCGGCTTTCTCCATCGACTCTATCGCTGCTTTCCTTTCTTTCACTTTTTTTTGTTCAGATTATCAACTATATGTCGTATGGTTTGCTGGATATGAAATGATCATAACCAATCAGCACGCTCTCGTGGAATAATTGTTAAATATATATGGGACTTTGCGGAATGGGATAGGAAGGGGAGATTAATTCAAAATCATCTAGGAAACTATGCAAAAGAGGCTTAAGGAAATTTTCTTTGTAAGTTACGTTTGAGTGTTAGCTCAATTACCCCGGCTTTCTCTCTTCCATTCAAGGTTATTTTTAGTGATTTTTTTAGACGTTGTGAGTTGCCAGCAACGATCAGTTTACATCATAGATAATTATATTACAAGTCGCGTCTTAACTTGAGTTCAGTGTTAAAGCTGAGGAAACTGTCATGTTGTGCCTTCTTCTAAAGGATAGCAAAGGTCACAAGTTCAGTGTAGTGCTACTAGATTCGGAAGGAATTGATGCCACAACTGCGAGAGAACAGCAGGACAAGCAGATCTTCATCATGACAGTGTTATTGTCTTCTGTACTCATTTACAACTCAAAGGGAGTTCCGAAAAGAAAGGACCTTAATGATCTAGAGTATCCTTTACATAACAGAATTAGTTCCTAGGGTAACATTAACTTTCTTGCAGAAAGCACATACATTGCAACAACTTTCTGTCCTTAAACTAGGCTCAGATTTGTGACAAAGCTGTCCAGAGAGATTAACGCTACTGCGAATTATGGAAGTATGAGTATTCGAGGTGAAGATGCTTTTCATAAAACTTTCCCATTCTTCATTTGGCTTTTGAGAGACGTCTTAACGGACTTGCCAGAAGACTGCAAGAGTATCAAAGACTACTTTTTGAAAAGGGTAAGCAACAATAACCATTCTGTATTTTCAAAATGATTATGCTAAGTGAAATTAAGGCAAGCAACTGAAGCCTTGGAAATGAAACATTCTATTGCCCACTACAAAACCTTTGAGGAGACTGGTATTAGTGAAGGATTGTGGAA
Source organism: Pachyseris speciosa (assembly GCA_016490735.1). NCBI lineage: Eukaryota > Metazoa > Cnidaria > Anthozoa > Scleractinia > Pachyseridae > Pachyseris > Pachyseris speciosa. The sequence goes on along the minus strand of JAEMWC010000611.1, from coordinate 234,484 downwards.
TCATTTGGGTGGACGGAAGAAAAACGTATCATTTTTAGTTTTTTTCAAGGCCCGTAGCTTTCCTCCTGTTAATTCTGTTTCACAGAGCAATGCTACTGGCTTTGAAAACACCGAAAAATGACATGTTTTTCATCTTCCGTCTACCCAAACAATCCCACAATCCTTCACTAGTACCATTCTCCTCATAGTTTTTGTAGTGGGCGATACTGAGCTGGTTATCATCAAGAATCGAGCAACCACGAATTTGACAGCCTCACGTGGTGCTTACGCTTAAACACTGGAAAAGCACTTGCTTGAATGCAACTGTATTTACTGAATGGGCGTGTTGGCGAGGTACAAAAGAGTGCTGTCTCTCATAGACCGCGTGGGTCATTTACATAAATGATTGACATGTCATGCCTGGGGACTCTCTTCAGTGCCGCAGTTCGTGTGGTTCGGGATCTGATGATACATCTTCTACCTCTTCGTTAAGTTTTCCAACATGCTTAATGTGACTGGGGATGACTTTGAACATCGATGAGTTGCGTGTCACGGTCTTCTGTCCGTCGTTTGCAGTAGCCACGAATCCCTTTCTCTCTGCAACTCCAAGAGGTTCTGGAATGAACGGGGTACTTAGCCTGTTGGTCTTGGGTTTCTTGTTTAAAACTGTTAAATTTCCCAGCTTGATCTTGTGCTCTCTTACACCTAGCTTTTGGTTTGCATACGCCTTCATTTTCTTCTTTTTTTCTGCATCTCTCTCTACCAGGTTCTTCTGTGTCTCAAGAATGGTTTGTTGGTAAGCTGGTGCTGGTGCTTCTGGTAGAGTAGTCTTGAGCTTCTTCTGGTTTAGTGCTACGCATGGTGAGAAACCAGTAGTCGGGTGAGGTGTCGCCAGATACTGCCGTAAAAAAATTTGTTGAGCTCTTGTTTCCAGTTCTCTTGTGCTCTACATAGTGACGGTCCTCACGCATTTCTCTAGTGTCGTAATCAAACGTTCTGCTTCGCCATATTTTCTCTTGACCAAAGAGGAGTAATCTTGCGGTGTTGGAGGCCTAAATGCTCAGGAAAGTTCTTGAAATCCACGCCGTTGAAGGGAGGTCCATTGTCGCTCTTCAACACATCAGGAATCCCTTGCCTGGCGAAAATTGTATCGAGCTTTGGAATAGTGGATCTGGCTGAAGTGGATGTGACAATTTCCACTTCTGGAAAACGGCTGTATTCGTCGATGACAACCATGAGATTGTCTCCAGAAAGGAGTGTTCCTAGGAATTCCATCGCTAGTTCTTACGATGGAGCCCTTGGTAGTGGCGTCATCTGTAGAGGTTCGAGTCGCTGTCGACCTTCTCCTTCACCATCTTGTCTACACCGGAAAACCAGACCTTCTCTCTGATGGGGCATTTTGTCTTTACGATTCCCTGGTGCCCAACATGCGCTAGATTTACAGCTCTATACCTCAGTGTGTCAGGGACTACGTTCCTGTCTCCCCTCAGCATTGTTCCCTTGTAGACCAACAGCTCGTCCTTAACTTCCCTGTAGTCTTGTACTTTGGGGTTGTTTGTCCACTGATCGATTTCTATTGCCTTGATAAGCTCCTGGAGTGAGGAGTCTTTCATCGCTTTTGGTACGGCTCGGTTACATACATAGTTAACATAGTCCACTGCAATGTTGCACTATTCTCATTTGGTGGTACTTAGGTTATGATTCATGAAGTCGGCCGGGTTCTCGGCGTCGTTTCCGGGTCGGTAGATGAGCTCACAGTCGTAAGGCATTAGCCTCAATTTTCATCTGTCGATGCGGGCTGATGGTGTCTTGTGCTGCTGAAGATCTCAAGGAGTGGCTTGTGATCCGTGGCGATGGTGAACTCCGATCCGTACAGGTAAAGATGGAACTGTTCAACAGCCCAAACTACTCCAAGCATTTCCCTTTTGGTCTAAGAATACCAGTGCTCGACGTCGCTGAGCCCTCGGCTGGTACAGCTGATAAGTGTACCGTCCTGTGCGAGCAGACTTCCAAGTCCGAAGGAGCTTGCGTACACTATCACTTCAGTCTTGAGTCTCGGGTTGGAGTACGACATCACGTGATTCTCAGTCAGGGTGTCTTTGAGTTTATCGAATGCTTGTTGCTAATTATCAGCCCATTGCCATGGCGTCTCCTCCCTGGTTAACGGTCGCAGCGGGTTGGTTATCGTAGCGTAATCTGGGATGTAACGGGACACTACTGAGCCATCCCTAGCAGTGACTTCACCTCACTGACATTCTTTGATTCGCTTATATCAGTGATCGCCTTGATCTTGCCTGGGTCTGCCTTGACTCCATTCTTTCTGAGGACGTATCCATAGAACTTGATCTCACTCTTTGAGAAGCTGCATTTGTCCTTGTTCAAGCGCGCATCGTTTTGCTGAAGTCGTCCCAGTACGCCGCGGAGATTCTCGTCATGCTCCGTCTGAGTTTTCCCGAAGACGATAATATAGTCAGAGATGTTCTTGCCTGTACGTATTTCCTCGATTGCGTTGATTTCAATTAAACATCAAACGCTTGTATCGCCGAAGACCTACATGTGTGCTGAATGCGGTGATGTGACGACTCTCTGGTGCCAGCTCGAGTTGGTGGTATCCAGACGAGAGGTCTAACTTGCTGAATATTGTCGCTCCCTTGAAGTCTGCAACTAAATAGTCGATCGTCGGCATCAGGTGCTCTTCTCGCTTCACAGCCTTGTTCGCCTCTCTCATGGCTAAGCAAATTCTTACTTGGCCAGAGCTCTTGTGGACTACGACGATGGGTCTCACCCAGGGGGATTGGACCTGTCACTGGCTCGATGATGTCTAGTTTTTATAATCACTTTAACTCCATCTCGATATCTTTTCTGACATGGAAGGGGACTCGGCGATGCAGTGCTTGGGTTGGACATCAGGGCCTTTACTTTGCCGATTCCTCCAAACAGACTCTCGAATTCTCCGTTCGTGGGGAACTGAGAACTAGTCTTGTCAATATTGGCTTGATGGATGTTCTTAAAGGCCCATTATCACCCTTGATCCAACGCGGTCGTTTGTTTTTGTTTTGAAATCGCGCTACTGCTAAATCATGCCTCTGATTGGTGAATTATTTTTATTGGGCTTTTGATCTGATTCATCACGCCGAGTTGTCGCTTGTCTCCGTTTCCGCAAAGCAAATAGCTACAAATTCAACTTGCATATTTCTTCATATTTCGTTATTGAAACTGTGAACAGTCCGTTCACAGGTTTAAAATCAAAACAGCAAAGTATTGAACTATCCGTTATTGATAAAATGCGCTTATTATGTGCCGAGGATGCTGACTAAACAAACAAAATATCCACAAGAAAACAGTTATTGTCGGGTAATGGGTTTCTAATTTGCAGCAAGAAAAATAGTCATACGTTCTCACGCAATTATCCCGTCCTTTCGCTTTATACTGTGTTCATGAATACAGTCGACCATGCGGCTTGACAAAAGGAGGAAAATATTGAGTTCCGCGTTAAAACACGGGAGGAAACAAAAGCGGTGTAGTCCTCATCGATCACGGAGATCTCGGCGAGAAAGAGAAATTAATTGTCACACAGTTTAGGCAAGGTGCGAACTGAACGTAAATCTAGAATACCCAATGGGGCAAAAAATAACAGTTGATAAAGAGACTTAGCGACAAGTCGGATTAAAATCGCTGAAGAGTTGACCAAAGCTGCAGAACCCATTACACAAGCTGACCTTGAGGTAAAACATCAAATATACGGAAAAGAGTTATCCAGACACGTATAATTTTTAATACTCGCCATCAAATCAGTTTCCAAATCGCAGTAAGTCGGCTCCAACAAGATCAGCGAATTCTTGAAAGCTCCGAGGTAAAAAGCACCAAACTTAAACAACGAGTCTCTGTAAATCCTCTTTGAACCTCACTTTGATATAAACTAAACAACGCTGCGAAGTTACCGCTACCAAGTATTGCCACCCTGACTCTTTTGACTTTAAACGGGCCAAAATTTCCATACATACAAATTGTTCACAAAATAATACAAGGAAAATGAAGAAAAATAAACAGAGAACATATTTACGGCCATAAATTTGGAGGTTAGTCTTGATGCCATAAAACAAGGGCTTCGAAGTCTGAGTAATTTCGTGTTACACGAAATTCTAGAATTAACGGTCGCGGCGCGCGATGCATCAAGGGTGATAATGGGCCTTTAAGCTATTAAGTTAAATTTGTATTTTTAGGTATTTCAAGGGCCTGATCCAGCGGGCAAAAACACGACACAGGAGATTGCTGACGGTATTCTACACTATTTTTCTGGATTTGATGCCTTTTGTTTGCCGCCGCTAACGACAGACAAGAAGGTTTTGAAAGATGTCCGACGGAACAGACATCTCATGAATCTAGAATTCTTTCAAGAAGTAACCAAATTCCAAAAGTTGCTGGAGTGCAATATGGGTCCCAAGAAAAGCATTAATGAAGCAGAGTATGTAACTGGAGAAGGTAAAATAAATAACCTAAAGTTTAATATCGGCCTTAAAAGGGACAGTATTTCTCACACGGAAAGATTTTCCAGGACGCGTTGATATCTTGTTTTTCTTTAGAAGTCTACATTAAATAGGCCTTTTTGAGGCTAATAGAATGTATAGTTATATATAAACGAATATCTGGAGTCCAAGAAATGTAAAAGAAGCCAAAACATATTGCCGATCTTAACATGCCCTTTTAAAGCTAAAAAAATAGTAAATTTATTTGCGAGCGACGACCTTGAAGTCAAATGACGGTAAACAGAGAAAAAAACTACGCCGTCTTTTTAATACTCACCGCTTGGTTTAATTTAGTGACTCAAGTAAACACAACCAGTGCAGTGCCTCTCAACTATAAGTACAGGTTTTCCTTCAAAATACCACGCTAAATACAAATTTTAAAGCGAAGATAGTAAACATTAGTGTACCGACGTCAAACGAATACCGTTTTGCATAAAAACCATCGTCGCGCGCTGGTGCGCTCCTCGGTTTTTCTGTTGCAACAGTATTCGTTTGACGCCGGTATACTACTTAAACCCCCATCCTAGCAAGCAAGGTATTTGCGCATCTGTTGTCCGGCCAATTAAACAAGTGGGGTGTTGCACATCTGTATGACACCCTATTGAACAAAAGGGGCTGTTGCATATCTGTGTCACCCAATTAGAGAAAAGGGGCACCAAGGTATCCCAGCGAAACCGACAGGAAATTTCCAGGGAATATATACGTAGGAGAATGGCAACCCCCCGAGAGAACGAGCCAGCAGCAACCCCGCGTAAAGCGGAACAAACTGAGGTAACAGAGCCGTACGACGAGGCCACCATCTTGGCATATCTAGACACGGTATTTGGGGAGCGGCCCGTGCCGGCGCCGTGCAGAAAGAGGCCGCCAGTTCCCACCCCTCGCAGAAAGAGGCCGCACGACGAGGAGGTGTTTTCCGAATGGCTTAACGCAATGTTGGCGAAGGAAGAGAGGACAGTGCCGGCACCGCGCAGACAGCGGCCAGCCCCTGTTCTTGTTCAACAAGATCCATATGGGGCAATTCCGCGCATTCCCAGACGGTGAGTAAACGAAACCTTTGCCCCCGTCGAATACAAAGATTGGGAAAAAGAAAGTGGAAGGCGGTACATTTTGTGGCTTGTTCCAGCACAAGGCCTTGCTGACAATCGCGAACACACGAACGAAATGATGGAACTTCTTCGGCACAATGTCCACACCTTTTTCTTCTTGATGCACACGACAACCAACATTCTTCGCAACATTGAAGACAATACAGAAATGGAATTTCAAATCAACAAAAACACCCGATCCCCCTGGTTTCGCAACATTGCAGACGCAGAAGAATGGTTGGGGCAGAAGGAAAAAGAAAGGCTGGAGCAGCAAGTTGCTCGCCCAACACAAAATGGGTTTTTGAAAGGTTCCATCGAGTAGACTTGCAAGTTTTGTTGGATCGCCAACCTCTTCTGGGAACTGGCCCACTTCCAGCCTGGTTGCGCAACTTGGCAAGAGGCAACCACGTAATGATTTCTCTCGACACCTTTAACGACAATCTTTGCTTTTGGCGCTGCTTGGCAGTGCATCGTGGAGAAAAAAGGTCAGATAGATGCGAACGGGCTTGTCGCGAGTTGGCGCGAAGTTATTTTGACCTTCCCAAGCACCCAAGAGACACAGCCAAAACCTCTCTGGACGAGTTGGACGACATTAAAAGATATTTCAACAAGTTTCTCCCTCCCCTCCCCCAAAACAAACCCATCTAGCATCTCCGGCGAAATCCAAATCCCCAATTGAAAGACATTCTGACGATTGGAATTTACGAAGGCCACGCATTCTATATTCGAGACATTTCTAAACTTGCAAATGTGTACAACTGCGCCCAATGCAACCAAAGATTCACAAGACTTGGAGATCTCCACCGCCACGCAAACGGAAGGTTGGTCGAAACCAGTTGAAAAACCCGCAACCGCATTCGTAAAAGCTTTCTTCCCAAGGAACACAAGGTTCTCCGACACCGGTTGTCGCTGGATGGAAAAAGAGGCAGAAAAACGAGGAACCCACACCCACCACGCCCTTTGTGGGCATGGAGGCGAGAGGTGTATCGAGAAAGGTTTTGTGGATGGGTACGACCCCACAACCAAAACAATCTTCCAATTCCACGGCTGTGTACACTACGGCTGCCGCAGATGTTTTCCTGAAGGCAGAGAAGAGCCGCTTGATGAGAACGGGGACGACACACTTGACGAGCGCTGGAGAAGAACCCAAGCCCGCACAGCGAAGCTTCGCAGAACCGGCTTCGAAGTTGTGGAGAAGTGGGGCTGCGAAGTTGGCCCCCTTCCAAGAAAATACTACCGCGAGCAATTCACAGAAAGCTATCCCCACGTGATAATTTACGATTTCGAAGCATTCGGAGATAGCAACCGCCGAAAAGGACAGACACCATCCCTCACAATCGAAAACGTGCACACCCCAATCTCTGTTTCCATCGCCGACCCGTTCAACCGAGAACCCACACACCTTTGCAGCAAAGACCCCTCCACATTGATCGCTCTTTTCTTGGATGAGTTGCACCAGCGACGGGAGAAAATTCGAAAGGTTGTGAGAGCAAAGTTTCTCCCTCCAGACATGGAGTTCCTTTCCAACACACAATGTCAGCGCATCAAGGATTGGTGTAACCAAGTCCCAACCCTTGGTTTCAACTCGGGCAAATACGATTTGAACTTGATTCGAAACCAGTCTGTGGGGCAACTTTGCGCGAGAAACACAAACATAAAAATGGGGAAAAGCGCCAACCAGTTAATGTGCCTTTTCGAACCACACCATCTATTTCTCGACATTGTTAGCTATATCGGTCCAGGAACCAGCTACGAAAAATGGGTGAAGGCCTTCGAATGCGAGGGGGAGAAATCGTGGCTCCCATACGACTGGTTTGATTCTCCCGACTAACTCGATTTCCCGGGGCTCCCCCCCTACTCCGAATGGTATTCAAAACTGCGCAACGAATTCGTGTTGACAGAATAAGAGTACGCATAATGTGTCCAGTTGTTCCAAGACAAAGGAATGAAGACGTTCGCCGACTGGCTGCAGTACTACAACAACTTGGATGCAGTCCCAGGCCTGGAAGCTCTGAACAAAATGCGGATATTCTACACCGAGAAATGAATCGACATCTTGAAAGACGCGGTGTCGATCCCTGGGGTAAGCTTGCACTACATCCTCCGCGGCGCAGTCGAACGAGTCCTGGACCTTTGGACCCCAAGGAAAGAAGCTTTCGACATGTTGAACGGGGCAGTGGTTAGTGGTCTAAGTGTTGTTTTCACTCGGTACCACGAAGCGGGGAAAAAAAACTCAGAGACCACCAATTTCGAAACCCTCATCTCTGTCGGAAAATCCTTGGCTACGACGCCCACGCGTTGCATCTGTCGACAATGGCACAGGACATGCCTTGCGGCCCAGAAAAAGTAAGCCACTATAAAGAGCAACCAAAGCCCCAGGAGGTTTCGTGTACAGACTCCGAAATGGAATTTTATTTGGTTTCGCAGAGGTAGACATTGAGATTCCCCAACGTTTGTGGCCCAAGTTCGAGGAGATGTGCCCATTCTTCCACAACACGGAAGTGCCGGCCGAAGCCGTTCCCCAACACATGTTCGACTACCTGGAAAAAAAACCGGTCGGGCTCGTGGGGATGGAAAGAAATTGGTTGGTGCGAAGAAAATACTCCTCTTCGCCCCCCTGTTGCGATGGTACATTGATTACGGTGCAAGAATCACAGCTGTGCATCGTACAATCGACTACAAAGCCGCCAAACTCTTCGTCTGGTTCGTTGAAGAAGTAACAACAACCAGGCGAACCGGCGACACAGACAAAAGCAAAGTGCTTCTCGCCGATATGTTCAAACTCTTGGGGAACAGCGCGTATGGGAAAATGATCGAAGCAGTCGAGCGGCAAACAAACGGGGTTTACACAAAAGAGAAGAAGACCGTCGACAGGATAATGCGAGCCCTTTCTTCGAGGATCTCGACGAAATCGGCGATGCGTACGAGCTGGAAACGTGAAAGCCAAAGGTGACGATCGACCGCCCCTTCCAGATTGGAATCACAGTGTACCGACTCGCAAAGCTGCGGATGCTGGAATTCTACTACGACCTCCTGGACAAGTATGTAGACCGCAAAAACTTCGAGCTGTTGCAAATGGACAGAGACAGCAACTATCTGGCGATATCGGGGAGAAGTTGGAGGACATCGTGCTGCCACATCGGCGAAAGGATTTCGAGGCCGACAAAAAGAATTGGCTGGCATGGGACAAGTGAAGTGGGCGGATGCCAGGGCTGTTCAAGCTCTAGTGCGTGGGAGAACGGATGATTGCGCTCTGCTCGAAGTGCTACTTTGTGGAGGTCGACGAAACCCACGCAAAGTTTTCCACAAAAGGAATATCGTGGGAGCGGTTTCGAGCTGCGCTCGAGGGGCGCAAGGATATGGCTGAGAATACAGGCTTCCGAATGCAAGAGGGGGAGATGGCTACATATTGTCAGCAGAAACTGGGGTTGTCCGCGTACTACGACAAGCGGCACATATTGCCGGATGGAATTCACATGGAACCCATTGAGTATCACCTTTTGAAGGAATGAGTTTCGAAGGAATATGCAGACACAATTAACGTCAAACCCCTTTCTGTTCGCGGAAAAGAAACAATACAAAAATTGTTCTTTGTAAAAAATGCAGGTGTGAATTTCATGTTTTCTTGTTTGCAAGAAGGAAAGACTCTTAAATTCGATTTGTCGTGGGAAACCTTTGACCCCAGTTTTCATGAAATGGTTCCCACAAGTTATTACGAACGAAAAAAGTGGGTGAAAATTTTGAAAGAATGGGCGGCGGTAGCTCCGTGCCCGGCGGAACAACCACCAACTCTTCTCGCACGAAGCTAAGCTTTGGCCCACCACGAATCCATTGCCCATTCAACGGGGTAAGTGTCCAAAGAACAAACAGGATCGGTGGCCCTTCGCACGCCTCCCTACAACTCCCCCGGTTGGAAAAGAAATCGAACGCGTGTTCCCAGGGGTAGCTTTCTTTCTTCCTTGCCGACAGGTCTTCCGTACGGAGCAGTGGCCAGTTCTGCGAACACCCTTCGTCGTATTATCGAATTGGCAGTCTTCAACCCAATCAGCCGGGTGACTTGGTTGTTGTTTGCAGCAACAACTCGCGGAAGTCTTCGTACCCACGCCACAGACCGCTCCCCTCGGGCAGACGCATCTCAACCGCGTATTGGTGGCGAAACAACCCCTCTGCCACCATTCGGTTCCACCGCTCCACAATTGCTTGGTCGCGGTGCACTTCGGGATCCCCTCGTCGAATGGCTGTGCCGTGCTTTGCCATCGTTTGCAAGACAGCACCCATGAACTCTCGTCCTGGATCGACTTGCAGCAGTTTCGGCCATTGCAACGGACTGCGTATGTGAATTTTCTCGAAAGCCGAAGAACCTTCCTTCGAGCTTTTTGTGGACAGAGGCTCGGCCTCTTTTATCTGCTCGCCACATCCACAACTGTTAGTGCGTATTTCCAAAGTTTGCCCCCAGCCCTATCATGGGGGCATAAAAAGCAGGTCAGCTTGGTGCACCGCGTTGGGTATAGGCACGTCAAACTTCGGTTGAGGAATTTTCAAAGGCGGGGGAGAAAAATTATATATATATATATATATATATATATATATATATATATATATATATATATATATATATATATATATATACACTATCACAAATGAAGATAACCCACATGTTTTGTTCCACACCTATATTTCGACCACATAAAGTGGTCTTTATCAGGGTAAAAGACCACTTTATGTGGTCGAAATATAGGTGTGGAACAAAACATGTGGGTTATCTTCATTTGTGATAGTGTATGTTTCTTCATGAAGATTAACTGTTTGTGACTGATGCTTGTGAAGAGTTATATATATATATATATATATATATATATATATATATATATATATATATAACTGAAGGTGACAAGGCAGGGGAAGCCTATAACTCCATTTGAAACCCAAGTAAGGATCAATTACTGATGCACGAACGGAATCAACTTAGCGGATGACAAGGGAGGATCTAATTACGGATACAGGCTTATTTTGATTAATTAAATTCTGTATATGAAGGAAACCCTAACCCTGTACACCCCCAATTGAATAAATGTTTGAAAGAAAATTTGCCCTGAGCGGGATTTGAACCCACGTCCACCCGTATACTAGCCGGGTGTGATGACCACTACACCATCAGGACAACCATGCTGGCTAAGTTGACTCCGGTCGTGCATCAGTAATTGATCCTTAGTTGGGTTTCAAATGGAGTTATAGGCTTCCCCTGACTTGTCACCTTGAAAGTAAATTTCCCGGGATATCACGTCTTCGAGCACGTAAATCACATCTTCGATTGCCGTGTTGCCAGCATGGTTCTTCCTGATAGTGTAGTGGTCAGCACACCCGACTAGTATACGGAGGGACGTGGGTTCAAATCCCGCTCAAGGCAAATTTTATATATAAATTCTGTCTATGAAGGAAACCCTAACCTTGTACACCCCAAATAATCATATTTTAATTGAATAAATGTTTGAAAGAAAATTTGCCCTGAGCGGGATTTAAACCCACGTCCCCAAAAGTCAACTATGTTCGCAATCGAGATTGGAGAAAAAGAAAAACAAAAAGCTTGGCAGGGGATCGCAGATTTTCAAAAACCTCCCACATACGGGAAAAAAGAAGGGAACGGCATTGTGGGAAAAAGATTATGGAAAAACCGAACATTTCGAACTTGTTTGCCCAAAATGCGGGATGGTGGAGACGCTCGACACATTGCTTCACCCCCGCAGAGAAGAGAGAGGCTGGCTGCCAGTTGTGATTTCCCAAACCCACATCCGCAAAACTCTGGAAAAGCACAACATTTTCAACGCCGTCACCACCTGCGCGTTGTCTGGAGGGCAAGAGTGTGGCGCGGCGCGATGGAAGTTTTTGGGAAATGTCATACACGAGTTCGCGAACTTTCCGGAACCAAACAAGAGGTCGGTAAATTATGTTTCTTTCTTCCACGACTACTTCGAAGCGGTTCCAGAGGAAGCTTGGCCGCGCAAAAAAGAAATTCTCGTAAGAATTTCCCCAGCTTTCTCGAAAATCCAGCCAAAGACACAGCAAAGGGCAAAACAAAGGTTCGACTGTTGGTGCAGCGTCGTCAGTTTGCAGTGAAATGTTTGGTGTACTCCACCTGTAGTTTTTCCGGAATTTCCATGTAGTGATCGGAAACAAAGTCATCGATCATTTTGAGCTTGTCAAGAAAACCTTCCTGGTCGAAAGGTTCTCCCCGGAGATGAAACCTGATGGCATCTAGAATTTTCTTGTATTCCACTCATGCGAAGGCGGCTCTCTCCGCTTTCTTGTCGTATCTCTTCGCAGTTGCGACAATTTTGACGACAGCACCGAAAGCGGTCAGACTGGCAATGACGCCACGATTGAGAGTGATTCCTTCCGCGACAGCCACAGTCAGCACAGCCCTCCCTGCAACCACATTGCAAAGCAGGTTTCTGCGCTGCTGCAGTCGGAAAAGGTTGTCGTAGCCCCAATGCTTCCTGTGGTAAAAAGCATAGAGGTGTTTCAACATCTCAAAGGTGTCATTCAAAAGGGTCGGGTCAATCTGGTTGAAGTCGAAGATGTTGAGGGGAGGTGGTCGGGGTTTCCTCTTGAGCAACCTCATGGCTGTATATTTTTTCAGAAAAATTTCAGAAGACAGTGTCGTAAGAAGAGCCCTTTGGTTGTGCAGCAAGCATAGCCGCGCGAAGTTTTTCCTGCTCGCACCACTTCAGTTTGGGATTTTTGCAGGGGCAGACCAGGCGGCATTTGTCACATCAGTTGCACCAGGTGTATGTACAAAGAAAGTTGTCAATGTGCGTGCTCACCATTTGTATATCAAAGGGTTAGAAAAGTTCGAATGACAAAAGAAGGCTGCCTTTCGCGCTGGTGGTAGCTCTGGAAATGAAAGAAACAACACCTGACACATAATTTTTAACGACGGTTTTGATGCTTCCAAACCTCCCCACTTAATGAAAACCATTTCCAATTGAAATGAACTTGAAATAACTAACCAAACTTTCACCACTGAAAGTGAAATCGAAGGAATCATTGCCAGAAATGTTCATGAAATAAACATCCACATTTTTCACAGTCATATTCTGACCATAAAAGGGTATAACTCCATGAATCTGGTTTGGCTTGAAATAAACGTTTGTTTTTCTGTCATTATTAAACTCAAAATATCCATTTAAATGAAGGTTAGAACGCCCCGTCAGGGTTTTCCCGTTCAGATCCAGGTTTTTTAGTAAAATGATATTATCCGCTTGAAAACGTAACACCTCGTGAATTCCATGCCCATTCAAATCCAAATCTCCATGCATTTTTACTCGCCCCTCATCATCGACTTCGAAACCGCCCCCATTCTTTCCGACCACGTTGTGACCATTCCTATTGAAATCGCCGTGCATGCTGATTCTTCCATTGGAATCAAAAGGAAAGCCCCCTTGTCCGTTATTCACCAACCGATGCCCCCACAAATCCAAGTTGGTTTGTAACACCATTCGTCCATTTTTTCTATAACAAAAACTTGGTAATAAACAATGGAAGACACATTCGAAAAATAATCATTTACACCGTAAACAATCAAATGCCCCTGGGGGTCTTGGTGAGCAGTTTTCGCGCGGAGAAGATAAATGTACTCCTTTTGACCCGTTGTCTGTTTGTTAAATTTTATGATTGGGTTGAAATATTTTCGAAACTTGCGACTCAATGGTGGCAGTATCTGCGCTTTCTTGAACACTCAAGTTTCGCATTTCCGGGGCTAAACTCAACAACCAAGGTGACAAAACCGATTGAAAGGCAAAAAAGATTGAAACTGATCATAGAAAGATACCTTTCAGTTCCGTCTTTCTCGTCAACAAGAGTGAAAACATACGCATTTTTATTCGTTGGGTGCGGTGATTTCGCGAAGTTCTCAATTTTCGTGTTCTTGATGTTGAATTCATCACTCGATTCATTGGCATCATCCATCAAATATTTAAAGGGGTTGGCCTGCGGCCCAGACGATTCCACAAGAGCCTTGTCCACATATTTGTTGTTCACCCCATCACTTTCGTTCACAGGGTCTTTCAAGTTCGCGAGTGCGTTGTCATTCATGTCAATATCCCCCGCCATTTGTCCACCAGCGAGTTTGAGAAAATGCGCATCGACATAAGCCTTGTTTGCTGCGTCTGTATCGTATGTGGGACCCCTGAGGTTTTTGATGCAGTTGTCGCGCATGTCCAGGTTACCTTGTATCCATTGAGACCCATTTCTCAAAATAACTTCACCATAGTCTGGTTTTGTGCAGAGCTCCTGGCTACACGGTGGCAGCATCAGACGGGGCGGTTCCGTCAGTGAGATTTGTTATTGTGTGGGCGAACATATTGAGGTTTCCAGTCATTGTGGACGAGCAATCGATTCGCAGAAAATGCTCGTCCACATATTTTTTGTTAACGGCGTCCTCAACGTTGGTACTCGAATCAACGTCTTTCACATCACGAATTTGGTGCCCCACCAGGTTCAAATCAGTTTAAAAAACCAACGTCCCATTTGTCACCGTGAAAGCGGGGTCCAACAAAACCGAAGACACCTTTGAAGCACATACGTGGACCCTGTAAACTATCAAGTGGGCCGTTGGGTTCAAAGAAGCGGTCTTTCCAAGCAACACGATGATAAGGGAACCCCCGCCCATCCGTGTCTTCTCGAATTCGAGCAATTTTTTCACATAGCCTGGAGAAGAAGGGGTGGGGTTAAAAGTTCTTTGGACATTTCCCACCAAACTCAGGTTAATTGTCCTAAAAGAAGCTTCGACCCGAAAGTCATGCGGGTCGGGAGGGAAATAATCCACAACAAAGGTGTAGCGGCCAACGGAAAGTGGAGTAAATTCGAACCCAATCTTTGCTGTGTATTGTCTGTTTGCACTGCTGACAATTGTGAAAGAATAAGCGTTTCTGTTTATTCGGTGTGGGGAATTGGCGAAATTTCCAATTGTGGTGCCAGTAATGTTTTGGATGTTGGTCGATTTATTCATGTCGAGCATCATATATTTGAAGGGATTGCTTGGCTCGCCTGAAGCTTCCACAAGAGCTTCGTCGACACATTTTTTGTTCACGGCGTCGCCTTCAAGCGAGCTGGAATCGGCGAAACCCGCCCGTGAGATATCGTCTTTGGAAAAGGTCTCAGAGGAAATCCAAGCCCGCAGACCCGCTGTTGCTGGCGACGAAGAGGAAGACTTTGAAGAATGGATGGAGGGGAGCGCGGTGGGCACAGAGGAAGAGAGGATGATCAACGATCTGAATGTAAAGCTTGGCTTTTTGAGACCAGGAAATACTTCCCGCAAACTGCGACAAGATATCACCCAGTTGGTTTCCAAACTCGTCAAATACAACTTGTTGACTCGAGCTCAAGGTCGGAAAATTTTGCGGGACTATATAGGATGACTCTCCACCTGCTGATTGACTCTCGGCTTGCGTTGCTGGAGCCGGGGCGCCACAACCAAAAGACCCACGATTTTCGGGTGTGTTTCCACCCTCCGTTCGAGCTCGACCCAACGCGGAACAACGAGGCCACCCTCTACGAGCTGATCATGGCACAGCTATTCTTGGCACAACGTGGCGGCGCAGGACAACAACAACAAGCTGAAATGGAGAAAGAAGGGCGAAGCTTGGGAAACTTTGACATTCCCCGATGGGATGTATGGTTACACCAGCCTCGTCTCATATTTGCAGGCGCACACGGGTTTCGTCGACCCTTCTGCCACGGAGAAAAAACACATTTTCAATCTGTACTTTGATTTGAGTTGTAATCATGATCACCACAGACTACGAACTCGACCTCTCTGTCGGGGAGTCCGCCGAACTGTTGGGCTTCGACAAGAAGATTTTGACGGGCGAGACAAGTTTTTTGGGGGAGAGAATCTCAAACATAACAAGGGGTGTGGACTGGGTTTTCATCCATTGTGACTTGATAACGAGGAAGGTGGACGATGTGGCGAACGACGTTTTGTTCAGCGTTTTTACCGTGGGCCTGCCAGTCAGTTATCCCTTCACAAAGGAGCCGCGGCGTTTGAAATTCCACCCCGTTGGCGGAAGCCGGATCGATTCGATCGCAATACGCGTCACAGATTGGAGAAACAACATTCTGGATATCAACGGCACAGACGTGGCTTTGGCTCTTGTGATTCGGGCGGTCGACACCGCAACTTGAAATTTCTTTCTGGTGTATATTGTGTCTTGATGAACAACCCGAGTGAGTGGATGAATCTTCGACCTGTGAACCGGGTGGTATCGTTACATGCACAAAGGAACGGGCGTGATTCGCGACGAGGTCATGGACTGTGGTACTGCGAAGCCGGTGAAACAAAAACCAATTTGCCTGTGGAACCCCCCAAAGAGATGGGGCCGCCGATCATGGATGAGAGAGGAGCAAAAAAAATCCGACAACTGTTGGGGAAGCGAGGGGTACAGAGGGGAGATGCAATGTGGAAGCTTACCCAAATTTTGGCCAATCGTCTTTGAAATTTATTTTGGTTGTATACGCCATGGCCTGGTTCAGATCTCCGAAAAATCTTGAGAAGGTGGACTACGAGCGCATCAATCTCAACACGCCGCTCGTGCTCCCGGGAAATGCGCAACACCAGACGAAGAAAGGGTACAAGTTCTTTTCAAGAGACTGGAATGTTGTGCACGATTGGTACAACGCTTACTTCAACGTCGAGTACGGCCTCGAAGCTCTTGCCGATGGGGCAGACATTGCATATGACACACAATCGGCACCGGTCAATGGTTCTTTCTCGTTGATCAAGACTTTGACGGTAATATCCGCGGGAAAGAAACTTAACGAGGCGAATGGTGTCCACGAGAACATTTTTATCAAAACGCTGTTGGAATATTCGTGGCAAAAGATGAGTTTTGGTACCTGGACACCAACAACACGACTGTAATAACCCCTGCCACTGCCACCAACAGAGGCATCGAAGCACGACACAAACTTTCGCGGGGGGGCAGGGACGGTGAAAACCGTGATTCCTCTCAAACACTATTCGTTCTTCGCGGAGCTGTGGAACAGGCTTCTCCCCCCGATGCAGCGTGAGCACGAAATTGTGTTGCAGGGCGATGACGAGATGATTTTCCAGAATAACAACACTGGGCGGAGAATTGTGGTCAAAAAGTTGGAATTGTGGGTTCCGAAATTGGAAATGACGCCAGAAGGGCAAAAACTCATGAACTAACAGTTTCTGAAACCAATGAAATGGACCTTCTTGCATGAAACCCTGGTCCCCAGCTCTGCCCGACGAGACACGGATGGCCAGTGGCAGATTTCCTCCGATGTCAAGAATGCGAAGCATGTCTTTGTCTTCTTCCAACAGTCGCGGAAACAAAACGCTCTGCAATACAACCCGTACAGCTTTGACACGTTCGACCTCGACGGAGACGATTCCGCAAAACTGAGCACCTGCCGGTTGCAATACGGCTCGACTATCCCGAGCTCGACTACGACTGAGAGGACAAAACCCGCATCCGCCGAGATTTGATTGAGTTCCGCTAAAGAAGAAACGACCCCAACTCTGGAACCCAAATCAGCGTGGACAACTATTCGTCTCTGTACCCTGTTGTGTACTTCGACCTTCGCGCGACCAAAGAAAGTGTGACGGGCGATGCGAAGACACTGATTCTGCACTATCGGCTGAACGAGGACGCCAATGCGCAACATTACGTTATCTTCGCAGCCATCTTGAACGAGGAAGAGGTTGTGATCAAGCAGGTTGGAAACGAGTTGGTTGTGGGATAGATGCGAAAATTCTTTTCTTTAGTATGAGATGGCTACGACGTACACCCCGTTTCGCATCGCGCTACCTGCGAAAAGCTGTTAAATCGCGCACGGCTGTGACTCTGCGGCTCAAACCCGCTCAAATTGGGAATGGTGATTCCCTTCTTTTCACGGACACCCAAATAAAACGCATGAAGAAAGCCGCCAGTGAGAGACGCGGCGCAAATCTCAAGATTTCCCAGACGCAGATTGAAAAAATGGCGTAGAGTGGTGGGAATCTTTTTTCGACGGTGTTCAATTTGGCTTGGCCGTTGCTTGTGCCAGCGGCCAAATCTGCCGCCAAAGCTTTGGCAACTGCGGGGCTGAGTTTTGCAGCGGACAAAGTTTTGAAGAAAAGTTTTGGAAAGGGGTATAAACCAAGGGAAGTGGAGCTTTACCGACTCCCACAAATGTTGTCGCCATACCAGAGAAAGGGGATTGAAAGGTATTTGGTTGGAAAAGGCGCGGTTCGTGGTAGAGGAACTGCGCAGTATGGTGGATTTCTTGGATGCTGGCTTCCATCGGGGTTCCCCTTGCTTTGTCCCTCGTGAAAAGCGTCTTGGGAAAAGGAATGCAAGTGAGGCCCTCCCGCTCGAGACGCTCGTTGCCACGACTTCCACCACCTCCTCCTCCTTCGCGAGGAACTGGAATGCAAATCAATCCACCGTGGTATCGCTCGCCGCCTGTTTGGAGGACTTGGGAAGATTGGGAGAAAAAAAATGAAATTTGGGGATGTCTTGCTCTCGAACATTGATTTCACTAATTGGTGCAAATATCTCGGTATCCCCATCAAAGGGATTTTCTCCCGAAACGAACCCAAACCTTTCCGCCACTCACCCTGCATTTTGAACTTGGATACCTTTGGTAGTTTGGGAACACATTGCTGGGTCGCTTGCTGGCATGGAAAAGATGTGGAATATTTCGACTCTTTTGGACAGCACCCTCCTGTGGAATGGGAAAGTGAAATGTGAAAAGCGGGGAACGAATCCTTTCTGCGCAACAACAACCAAATACAAGCGCTTGACAGTGTGCGATGCGGATACTATTGTTTGTTGTTCTTCAATGAACGTAATAGCGGGAAAAGTTATCGGAATATTCTCCGAATGTTTTCCAGAAATGTCCGCGAAAACGAGAGAGTTGTGAAAAATTACTTCGAAAATATAGCGTGATGGCAGATGTGTACTGCGTGCGGGACAAACGGAAAACTCCGAATGTACCTGGAACGGAAAGGATTGTCACGACGAAAAACAACCGGAAAATGTTGAAAGTTAAGTGTGGGGTTTGTGGGATAACAAAAACAAGGTTCTTGCCAAAGTCGGGAAACGAGCGGGGGCCTCTCTTCCAGAGGGCTCTGGACTTCCCATTCCTTTCCCGTTTGTGGATTTCAAGAAATTGTGGACTGTTGTATCCGATCCGACTCTTTTTAAAGGCCCAGTTGTTTCTCTGGAAGAGGGGCGCGCCTTGGTTGCAGAATACAAACGGCAGCACAAAGAGTACAAGGACCAAGGTGGAACGCGAAGCTATGGGTCCTGGATCAAGTGGGAGGAATATGGAAAGGGGGTTGTTGGTTCGGGGTTGGGAGACTTTGTCGACCTGCAGTTCACTCGCTACGGGGTCTTGGTTCCGAAGTTTGCAACAAACCCGAAGTTTTTGAAAGCTTTCTCCAAAGCTATGCCGAACCACCATGGCTTCTTGGATGTTCTCCAGAAGACCGCGCGAAACTACTATGGTTCGGGTGTTGACATCCATGCGATGATTGGGAAACTTCCGAAACCGAAGAAAGGTTGGACTCTTCCGGGACACAACTACACCGGCCCATACGACCCCCTCGACCGGCAACTGGACTACAATCCGGAGACGGGGGAGATCCGGGAAATCTTTCAAAAACCAACGGATGCAAATGCAATGCAACACGACGTGGATTACAGTAGTTGTGGGCATTGGGCAAAAAAATATGCTTCGGACGAGAAAAAATGCAAGCATGCTGCTGACAAAAAAATGGTGAAAGCACTCGATGCGGTTCCTTGGAGAGAGAGACAATGGGGGCACGCTTTGGCGCGCAACGCTATTAACACAAAGGAGAAGTTGGGGCTTGGGGTTAAATATCGTGCCAAGCAACAATAGTTTCCAAACGTCTGATGGCATTTGATAATTGTCATGGAATTTCTTCAGGCAATTGTTAGGCCAAAGAACCAAGTTTGGTTAATATATGTAAAAAGATGTCCACATTTTTTTTCGCCTCTTAGAAAAGTTTATCTGAAACTAAACAGTCTTGAAAAAACTTTCCACCTCCCCATTCAAGCTTGTAAAAATATAGCTTGTTCTGTTTAAAAAATTGGTCTTCCACAAACATTAAACGGAAAAGGTGAAGATCAGAAATCATTATATAGAAGTTTTTGGACAATTCCTCGACTCTTTTCCCACATCTGCAGCTTTTCAAACGCTGGGTTGTCATTTGATGGGTGTCTCTTTTCTTCAAATGGGCGTACCTTGGGCGAAAATTTCGTTCACAACACGATCCATTTCTTGTTTCACCTCGCGTACAATTGGATGAATAAGGTCGTCTTGCACGAAATGAAAAAAGATTACCATCAAAGCAATCATTTCTTCAAAGAAAAAATATTTGTTTAAATGTGTGGCACTACAATCCTGCAGACAGTTCATAGTTCAATTGGTCAATGCTTTTCTCCAATAGTTACTGACATTTTTATCTAATTTTTTCTCCAACACACATTTTAACACGATTGAAACATTTTTTTACAAAAAACAGTCATTATACAGTTTTCTTTCCCAACTGTGCAAAATTTTAAAGACGGTGGTTTTTGTAATTTGTTTTGCATTGTTTACAATAATCAAGCTCAAAGATATTCGCGTGGACTTTGGCCCAACCAAATTTTTTCCTTTCGTAAAGTTTTCCGGCAACAAGCTCTCGCGCAATTCTCTCCCGTAACTCAGGCGGAAGTGTAGCGATAGCTTCAGCAAGCGATTCATTTGTAGTTGCCATGTGCCCAAAGGTGTTCTTTCTTCAATTGGGTGTACCAGTTAAATATGTGTGACAAAAAACAAGGTGATGGATTTTCTGTGGAGACTTCCGTGGGAAATGAAGGAAAAAAAATTCAAGTTTCTTTGTTGCTTTCAAGTTGGAAGAAAGGGAAAGTATTGGGTGGAATCAGAAACATTTACAAAATATCAAACAAACTGGCACGCAAAAGACTTCAAACTTTTTGAAAGCTGCTGAAAGCTGTTCTTGTTCAGATTGCCAGTGGAAGTTTTAAAGAAAAGGTTGTGTTGCACTTAAATCAATCACATCCAAGACAGCCGGAGTCTTCATGCTCGGGGAAAGAGGCGGGGTATTTTGCTTCTTCCTGGCGGTCTGCTTCGAATTCCAAAGCGTCCCAATCTGGATCGTGTGGCTTCCTCTTCAAACGCAGGATTAACAATGATGTTTAGTTGCTCTGTGATATCAAATACATACTCAACAAAGGCTTCGAACAAAACGTGAAAAGCGGGCGTTGCGTGCTTGACGACCCAATCGAGGGAGGTATTTCCAATTGCGAGGGTGTCCTCAAGCTCTTCCATAAAAACAAGCAATGCCTCTTGCATTTGCAGGGGCAAAGAGTTCCACAGCTGTTGTGCTCTGGTGTTATCCATATGTACTTGGTGCCCCTTTTCTCTAATTGGGTGACACAGATATGCAACAACCCCTTTTGTTCAATAGGGTGTCACACAGATATGCAACACCCCACTTGTTTAATTGGCCGGACAACAGGTGCGCAAATACCTTGCTTGCTAGGATGGGGGTTTAAGTAGTATACCGGCGTCAAACGAATACTGTTGCAGCAGAAAAACCGAGGAGCGCACGCAGCGCGCGACGATGGTTCTTATGCAAAACGGTATTCGTTTGACGCCGGTATACTATTAAACGTTTATCAGCAAACGATGATGTGGTGGTCTCTGAAATTCTAGCGACTACAAAAGAGTCGCGAAGATGGACTCGCTGCGTTAACTTCACCACCTAATACATGTGTACGTGGAATTTCTCATGAATTCAAGCCTTGAAAACATTTTTCCTGGTCAGTGTAGATATAGACTGCAAGTAGTCTCTAATTTCGGCGATGGATTGTGGGGCGGGCGAAAGACGCGCGCGCGAGAAGTTGCGAGGAGACGCAGTCTAGTGTAGATACGTTGATGTATTTCGATCTCGTTACTTTGCTCTCTTGAGGAGACTGAATGACCCATTTTCTCGCCGAGTGTTCAAACACCGGTATCGACGGTCGAAACTTGAAAACATCAGCCTGATCTTTTCACCGCTGTCTTTTGGTTCCCTAAGATATAATGAAGCAAGGTACAAACGAAAAGGAATGAATGAAGGAATTCTTCCGCAGTCGCTTGCGGCTTTCAGCGCTAGATTGCTAGCTGCAGCTTCCTAATAAACGTTCTGTTTTTCACCTACGTTCAGTATCAAAAGGGTTCCGCCGGCTGTTACTAACCAATGCAAAATAGTACAGAAGCACCTGTGCGCTCCTAATCTTCATATTTTTACAACTTTAACATGACAGCACTGGCAATCTTGGCCAAGGTTTATTTACAAGCTATCAACGATCCTCGCAGCATTCCAAACTTACAATCAGCGTGGAAGACTTATGTGCATGAAAAATGTGATGAGGCCAAGAAAAACGCTTTGGTGGCATATGATAAGAAAATGTCTGCCGATCTTTCTAGACTACCATGCGATGAAAGAGAAATCCTAACTAGTCATCAAATTGCTATTCATCTTGGTATGGACACATTTCGTCAAGAAACGATGGCAATCTCCTCAGAGCATACGGATATGGTCCTTGAGAGTTTTAAGGTATGAGACCCAAAATGTGTTTAGTATATAATTCTATGCAATCATTCCAGCACGAAGAAGGTTGACAGCCCCATCGCGCGATTCGCACGTGTAAACGAAGGCATGTAAATTTGCAAGCTATTTAAGATAAAACGTATTTTATTTCGTGACTTTGCGAGACGGCGAGACTGGCGTTTTCCTTTGCGAGCCCGAGAGCGTTTACCATTTGCACGAGAAAACCGGTTGGAATGAAACGTTCTCTGTGGTACTGGCTTTTCCTGACAAAGCGGTTTGGCTAGTCCGAGAGCCTTTACCATTGGCACAAAAAACCGGTCGGAATGGAACGCTCCCAATGGTACTGGCTTTTTGTCCGGCAAAGCGCCCGAAAACGGACCGGGGCGAGTATGGTTTGACAAATGGTACAAGATTTTCCGGTCATTTCGGTTGGAATGGAAAAAGAGGATTATGTCTGAGGATTTCCATCTGTTTCGGAAACATTGCGGTGGAATGAGCTGTACTATTTGAATTTCCAACCGGAATTTTCGGTCTTTGTTGACAAATGGTAAACGACCCGAGACATTTTGACTGTTGCAAAAGCTTGAGACTCCAATTAAAGCCGATTACAGACGAGCACGTTTTCCTTGACAAGTGTCATTAGCAATTTTATATTGCTCATGTTTAAGCCGGTTACACACGAAGTTTTCCTTGACAAGTTTTGACTTGACAACAGTTTTAGTTACTGGTGTGAACGAATGAACAAGTTTTCTTTGAAAAGTATTAACTTTAGCCAGCAATTTAATAACACAGCGGAAAACAATTTTCTTGACAAGTTTTCTTTGTCCACCCGTACAGACCAACAAATTTTGCAACTTGTCAAGTTTTTCCTTGACAAGTGCACTTTTTCAAAAACTTAAAGCCGGTTACAGACGAGCAAGTTTTCCTTGACAAGTTTTGACTTGACAAACTTTATTTGCTGGTGTGTAAAGGTAAAATTGTCAAGTTTTTCCTTGACAAGTGCACTTGTTCAAAACCTAGCATGCTAGTTTTTGAACAAGTGCACTTGTCAAGGAAAAACTTGACACATTGCAGAACTTGTTCGTCTGTACGGGTCGACAAGGAAAACTTGTCAAATAAAATGTTGTCCGCCGTTTAATTGAATTGCTGGCTACAGTGAATACTTGCCAAAGAAAACTTGTTCGTTCGTTCACACCAGCAAATAAAACTTGTGAAGGCAAAACTTGTCAAAGAAAATTTGTCGTTCATAAATATGAGCAAATAAAAATTGTCAATGACACTTGTCAAGGAAAACTTGCTCGTCTGTAACTGGATTAACAAGACGGCTTCGTGAAAAAAAAAATGAGACTGCGAGACGCACATAGTCGCCAAAAAGACGAGAGTGCGAGAATCGTGAAATCTAGCTAACGTTTTCGAAGGACCATTCGTCACCCCCTGGATACGTGGAAGCAGTTCACGGTTTGCAAAAGGCCATAATTTCTACTGAAGTGTGAAATCTGCAATTTGTTTTCGCGGCTCGAACCAGTTTACATATCTTGTCATAAGGGGACAGAAAAGGGAAAGATCCTATGAAAATGATCAATTACCACTGAAAGCTGTGTAAATTTATTGGTTAACTCTAACGGGAGTACATAATTCAGTTCAGTGTTATGCAATTTGTACTAAATACTGTCCGGTAGCCAACTGAATTGTTTGTTAAACAGAATCAGGCAAATGAACACCTCTGCGATTGGAACACCACCAATGACAGGTTGACCAAAGAAAGCTGCGAAAAGATCCTTGGGAGACTAAAGCAAAGACATTTAGACCCAGTCCTTGCGAGAATTCGTGGAACAGAAGGAGCAGGGACGGTAACCCGAGGTAATCAAAACATGGTGAATTAAAGAAAATGTTAACACATTAAACACATCAAATGTACGTTCGCTTTGAGCAATGAACATTACTTTTGGATAATAAAAGACAGACACCCAAACTCTTCGGTTTGTTCTTCCAGACGTTTGGCAAAAATTGGGTATGCTATTTGATTGTTAACGTTTACGCAACTTGAAGTTTGCACGCTAACGACATTTTTTAGTGCCATTAGGCCATTCTCTTTTTTTCCTCCGTTTAGCGTCGTCCGACCGACCCAGATTTTTAGCATTTTCAAAAAAAAAAAAAAACGTACCGGCCATCGTCACCTGAAACGCACTTCGTTTTACCGGTGGGTGTTCTTCATGTTGTTGCTGCTCTTTGATACAATATTCGATGAAGTTGGATCCAGTTACACGAAGTTTACCAATCGAGTCATTCAGTCTCACATGTACGAAGTCTGTAGGTAATTGCTCAACCAACCCGGCACGAAGCCGTAATGTTTGATATATCCAGAACTTCCTTTTCAAGCAGTTGCTGAAAAGTGAGGGATGCTGGTATGTCGCATAGGAGTTTCGAGGGTTGCTCCTTTTTCCCACGTTGTCTTAATTTTACAACAACTTCAACCAACTTTTCCGCCATATTGTTAATCGTTCATGTCTTGTTGTTTCCAGGCCTCTTATTCCGAGACTTCTTGTTATTTTTTGTTTTTTTCAATCCGACCGACCGACCCAATATCAGGAAACGCATTCGCCGCTAAACGAAAAAAAAGAGGGGATGGCCTTATCACTATCACTACAAAGTCATAAACATACTTTTTTGATACAGTTTTCCTTATTGCAATTTATTTGACATCAAAAGTACAAAACTCAGCTTGTTAACATTGCTACATGAAGTTTATGTGTTGGACTTAGGGCCGCTTTACACGACCCGGGCTGGATACCGACCCGGGTCAATTCAGCGTCGAATTTTACGTTTACACGAGCCCGGGCTGGGTGAGGTCAGTTCCTTTTTCGCTTGGTTGAAAGGGCTGGTAACTACTTGTCAGTGAGGAAAATGGCGGACGAACCCGGGTCAGATGGGCCAGTGTTTGCATGAAGAAATTGAAGAGTCTCGAGAAGGGTTACCCGACAAGGGGGATTGACCCGGCTTGACTACTGTTTTCATGTAAACCGGCTTAAAAACATTTGACTGCAAAAGGTTACCAACCGCGGTGATTCAACCCGGGGTAAAAAGCAACCCGGGTCGTGTAAAGAGACCCTTAGGGTTCGTGTATATGTTCTCGGGTACTCGAGACAACCCTCCTCCCCGAGACAACTTTACCGAGCGTATATATGAGAATTGCGTGACCGAGACAAAGTTGACCTACTTAGTTATTCATCACTCGTTTCAAATTTACAAATCCTCATTTGCCCTTTTTTCTTTGTACTTTGTCACTTTTTGATTGAATCTGGTCAATATGAATTGAAAATTTCCTTCTCAGGTTCGTTTTTGTTTCAATACTTCTTTCTAATATATATATTTAGTCAAGCCTAAAAGCGAAGCTCCAAAATTATTCTTAATTTTTAGCTGGCATTTTATATAAAGTCTGCTTATCGTGCGACCCATCTTTCTATCGCTTGTTTCGTTATGGGCAAATGTCGCTGTCGAAAAGAAAACAAAGAGGAATGGGAAGTGGATTGTCCCTGCCGCAAACTGTGGCGATTTTTCTGCCAATTTTTTTATTTTTTTTTTTCGGTTGTCGGTGTTTTGGGAGAAGATTGTTGCCTGTTTTCTGAGCCATATCGTTGTCGTTTCTACCCCTTGGAGGGCATCTCCGAAAAATATGTAGACTACATGTGAATAGAGGCGCTGTGCTGTAGAATCTTGCTTGTTTACGTCCAGTCCATGCCAATAGCTCAGAATTGTATATACACTGTAGTGTATACTATCTCTTATCCGAGTTATCTTATTTATATTTTATGTTAATTAAAAATTAATATAAAACGGAACGGAAAAATGCATTAATTATTCTCGGTGCGGTACCGGAAATAGAAGTTGCTGTGCGGTGTCTGACATTTGCAGACTGCTATAGTTTTGTTTCCAGTGATTTTCAATTAGAGCGGTTTCCTACGAAAGCCTTGTACATTTTCGTGTAAAAAAGAATCTTAGGAAGTTCGAGGCGGCGAAAACCGGAAGTGGCGTTGGATTTTTACCTTTGGTCACTTGAAACTTTTCTAACCGACTACAGGCCACTGACACTGACGTCATCAGCTAATTGCCCCAGCCAGGCTCTCTCTCTCTTTTCCTCCCTTGTCATAGAGAAAGAGACCCTGGTTGGACCATGATGTGACTAGTAAAAACAGCAATACCGCAGGGAGAGTGAGTTTCTTGACTTTGCCACTCCTCGTTACCATCAAATTTTTTTACCACCCAGATTTTGGGTGGTCACGTGATAGTGATAGTGCAAGTTCACTGTCGTCAGTTTCATCACTCTCACCAATGCTCTCACACTCACTCAGCATTACTTCACTTTCACAACACCATGCTTCTCCCACAATGACAGTGTCTTCTTTATCACGTTTGAATCATCGTTGGAAATAGCCTTGTTAGTTTGTGAAAGGAACTGGTCTGTCACTGTCACTGTCAGTAATGCCTGTACCCTACATCTTGTAAATCACTGGTTATTAGGGCTATCTTTTCTTTTCTTTTTTTTACTTTTTCTTCCACAGAAGGTAATGTTCTTTCAAGTAGGTGTCAAGTTAAAATACAAAGCGATCTCAACCCTCTAGTAAGAAGCAACTCTTCCCAGTTGTAATACTTCTAGCATTTGGATGTGAACATGTTTGAAAAATGTTTGAATGGCATAGCAGCTAGATAGTAAAAGAGGCCACATTTGCATGGAATTTTAAAATAATTCATTGGCAAACCAAACACTCATTTATTAAAAATAGTTTAACCCTTCCAATCAATATTACTTGTATCCTTTTTTCATATATAAAAGGTTTTTGAAACTATTTAATTGGAAAGCAAATGTCATATGAAATTTCAGATGCTCAGCTCAAAAAGTACTTGTATCAGCCATTTTAGAGAGTTATGAAAGTTAAACAGGTTGGTGGTCAGAAAAGGTGGCCACAGGGTATATAATGAGGTATGGTGAGAGGAAGGTTTAGAAAAAATGCAAGGGAAAATTTAGAAAACATCAACCTACTTAATTATGAACCCTCCTTTACTGTCAGGAGATATAGAGCAATGGTAACAACACTGTTCGGCTGTAGGCTACATGTGCTTAGGTACGGTTTTTGACCACTTGAGTTTTGTAGAGGAAGTGATTGCTTTAAATCAGACTCACACCAGTTGTATGTTGACTCAGATCATCGTTTAGGAAAGAATGCAATTTCAATTACCCACAGCTACCCATGTCAGACAATCAGAAATCAGAAAATTGCATATCCTTGAATAACGGTATGCCACAAAAAAAAATATGAAAGAAAGACGAATGGAAGTCAATAAAAAAATATTTAGATGATATGAATTAAGGCCAAGATATTTCTTTTGATCAGTTACAACTTGTAAAACTGCTTGCTAGCATTAAGCTCATCAAACAATGCACCTGCTGTGTCTTCAAAGAGAAATCCAACTCAATTTTAAAAAACTCATTTATAATTCATGAGGGGAATACAAAGAAATTAATTTTTAATGAGTGTCTGTATAATCTGATAAGGACACGGCTAAATTTTACATCAGATTTTCTAAGCCAAAATAACCCAAAATCTAAATTTTAGTGTAAGAATGGATAGATAGCTTTTTAAGCCGTTCAATAAATTCGCAATTATTCGTGTTTTATCAAGTCCTAAAACACTAGGCTGCGCCTCGTGTTTTAAACTTGGAAAGAAAAAAAAACAACTATTGTCTTTGATATTTGGTGTACAGTTTGTGATTTTGTATAACTCTGTATTGCTTGGGCTGTCGCCCTCCTGGCCGGCCAAGCAGAAGCCCAAACATTTTCATAACTTAGGGTCGTTTACATGGAGGCAGGAAGATCCTAGCACTAGGAAAGATCCGAGAGGCGAACCAAACTTTTCGTTTGGTTTACATGCAGAAATTTCGGTCGGAAATTTCGACGAAATTGTCTTCCTTTAGTCGCTGATCGCCCGGCCGCCGCCATATTTGTTTGGATTGTTTTTTATTTTTTTTTATTTTTTTTATTTTTTTCCTAAACATTTATTTCAGTTTAAATTTAACAATGTTATACAACAATGAAATACAACAATAAAATACAAGTTGGACTCTTAGTAAGAAAATTACATATTGAAAGAAAGAAGAATTTTACGTTAAGGAGGAAAAAGGTTTACATTACAAATAGCCTACTTTTTCACAAATTCGCTATAGAAATAAACACGGAAAAAAAAAAAAACAATAGCAGCGACGATTGAACAACAGACGAATAGACTTATCGAGTTGGTGTGAACACCCATTTCTTTTTAAAATAGTCCATCGCGTTATTAATTTTTCTTTCTGTTTCGTATTTGAGAACAATTTTGCTCTTAAAGCCTGTAATTTGCGGATAAATTTGGTTTCTTCTGCAGTCCCACAAAAACACTTTTCCAATTATAATGAAGTAATTAAGTAAATTAAGTAAAGGGCATTGTTGCGTTATTATTCCATATAAAACATTTTCCATCGAAAGGTGTACCTGCTGATTTGATGAAAAATACCAATAAGACTCAAAATCAGTCCAGAACTGCCTGGAATGTGAACACTGATAAAAAATGTGGCTTAAAGTTTCTGATTGAGCCTCGCAGAAACTGCACAAATCGTTTGGCCTAAAACCAATTTTGTGTAATTTTGTGTTAGTGTAAAATATAGAGGTAAGAACTTTGTACTGGAAGGCCTTGACATATGATTCGAGGGCGACACGGTGAGGTAAAATAAAAAAGTGCTTTAATTGATCTGAGGAGAAGTTGAAATTCCTTTGCAATTTGTAGACTATATTGGGCGTCTGCGCTTTCTTTCCAACAAGAAATGAATAATAATCTTTTTGAGTTCTTTTCCATCACTTCAAAGACGTTGTTTTCGGCCACAAATGAAAGGGATGTTATAAACGGTCACTTACTGATACCTTTTAAATGAAGTGGTATAGAATGACGAAGACCAGCCCACTGTAGAAAGTTAGTTTTCCTTATTATCTTTGAGAACTTGCTATAAGATTGTCTGTTGTCAAGGTCCAATAAAAGATTATAACTCCAGAATCAAAGTAATTTTTGTAAAAAATTGGTCTTTTATCTATTCGTATTTCTCTATTATTCCAAATAATATTTTCGCAATCTTTTTCTGAAGCGAGAGTTTCGCGAAATTCTAACCACCATAACAAAAGTTCGTGGTAAAATTGAGAAGAAATTATATAGTCTTTAATATCGTAATTACAATTCATGAAGAAGAAGCTACCGAAAGGTTGTAATTTGTGTCGCAAATATCTCTTCCATAGTCCATCATTATTACTGAAAATTCTTTTTAACCATGCTAATCTTAAAGATTTCACCATGCACTCTAAGTCTATCATTTTTAGACCACCCTCCGAATATTCATTTATTGTTGACACACGAGTTATCTTATCTGTGTCGTTCCATAAGAATTTAAATATCATTTGATTGAATTGTTTAACCACTTCACTAGGTGTGGGTGACAGAGAGCATATGTAAACAAATTTTGGAATAAGAAAAGATTTGATTATTGTAATTTTACCATATATAGATAAATTTCTTGACGACCAAATATTTATAAGTTTTTTAATACTATCCAGTCTTTTCGATAACATTTTTTTCCTTAAGGAGGTGTTGATCATAAGTAAACTCCCAATGCTTTAACAGGCTCGTCAGGCCATTTGATGCCAAATGGCTTGTCATTGCTGTTCTTAGATGATCCAATCCACATGCCTTCAGTTTCTGTATAATTAATTTGAAGACCAGAGATGTATTCAAAACTGTTTAGCAGGTCAAACAGTATTTTTGCAGAGTTAGTGTCGGAAAGTACAGCCGTAGTGTCATCTGCGTATTATAAAAGTTTTGTTTCTTCTTTTCCAATACTAATTCCTTTTATGCTTAGCTTCTGTCGAATGGCAATTGTTAGCGTTTCCACTGCTACAATAAAAAGATAGGGAGAGAGCGGGTCTCCTTGACGAACACCACGTTCAAGCGAAAAGAAGTTTGACGCCATACCGTTGTTTATAGTGCAACTTTGTATGTTGTTACGGTATCTCTGAACCGACAGAAAAGATGTACTGCAAAACTCTTTTACGAACCCAACTTATTTATTTAACGATACGTAACTAAATCCTAGTTACAAAGGCGCGATTTCTAAACAATAAAATCTGCTATCAAACTAGCTTAAGCCTACTGCTAAACTTCAACAACCACTGACACAAACCCACAATAAATGGCGATGTCTCCGAAGAAATCTCCTTTCTCCTTTCGGTCCACTTGACCTTAAATGAAGTTCCCCAATAGCTCTCTATGATTCTCTCGTATAGCTTCTCCAGTCAGTCTCCGCCGACAACCACCACCACCGCTACCTAGCGTAATCCTTATATACAATTAAATAATATTCTAGAATCTTCTTAGAGCTTCTGACACAACTATTTATGTAGCATTACATCATAATCACATCATTCAGTAGAATGTTTTAAATTGTTCTGTAGCGTGACAGGAGAAGGTTCTGGTACAAACATTGCGTGACTTAACATTCTAGAAACTACCAGAAACCTAGTATTTACAATCTCTCTCCATAAGAATGTTCTTGTAGAACGTTTTCACCCAGCGAATAAAGTCTGGCGCAAAGTTAAATATCTCTAGGGACTGGTATAGAAAACTCCATTCAACGCTATCAAAGGCCTTTTTAAAATCAATAAATACCAATAGACCTGGGATGTTTTCCTCTGCAGTAAATTCCATTATATCATAAATCGATCGAATAGTTTCACCTATAAAGCGATCCTTAACATATCCTGTTTGATGACAATGTATAATGTCAGGTGATACATTTTTAATTCTTGAAGCAATTGCTTTGGTCATTATTTTGTGTCCACATTAACAAGATAATTTTCTATTAGCGAACGATCTTCTCCTTTTTTTTCAATGAGGTTAATGACTGCTTGTTTTTGTGAACAGGACATTTCGCCCTTGTCAAAGCATTCGTTTACACACCTGATGAAACTATCACTAAATTAAATGCCAGAACTTTTTATAAAGTTCTATTGAAATACAACCATTCCCTGGGGTTTTTGTTGTTATGAAAGCTATCAAGCGGACAAACGCATTCATCGGCGAGATCCTTCCTTCACAAGAACGTTTTTGTTCTTCGGAAAGTTTTGGTATGTTTAACTCACTTAGGAATGAAGAAATGTTCTGAGCGACATTCTGATCTTTATAACTTCTTTTATAGAGTTCACGGTAGAATCTTTCCTGTTCCATTAATATGCGTGTTAAGTCTGTTTCGATTGTACCGTTTATGTTTAGTTTCATTATATGTTTTTTTTTACATGATTTCTTCTTTCTAAGTTCAAAAATATTTCGTGCTTTTTTCTCCATTCTCCTGTCATCGAGCTCGTGCACGTATTATTATTCCTTTTGGTTTATGGTCGTAAAATGATTCAAGTTTCTCGCGGGTTTCATAATAATGGGTTGTGTTAAAGTCATCTGGATTTCTTTCAAATGCTAGCTTTGCTTCATTTAATTCTTTTTCTAAAGTTGATTCTCTCTCATTCCGTTGCTTCGCTCTTCTTTTGTGAGTGACAAATGGCATGAGCTCTTATATTAAATTTAACCCATTCCCAAACACTACGATCATCTGACAGATCTTTCCGTCCCTCATCAGTCAATGCTGGAATCATTTCAGTGATACTATCTATGTATTCTTCATCGGTCAACAAAGTGCAATTCATCTTCCAATGACCCGGCTCTTTTATTTCGTTTTGAAGCTTTCCAATTTCTAAGAAAATTGCATCGTGGTCTGTTCTTATAGCAGGGATTATATCGGTTGATCGTACTAAATCATTTAAATTGTTCGAAATCAGCCATTAATCCAACCGGCAAACTGTTCTAGGGGATTTTTGACTCCATGTGAAACTCATTGTCTCTGGATTTTTTATTCTCCATATATGTACTAGACCGAGCTCGGTTTGTAAACAGTCAATGGAAGTTGTAGCTGATTTTCGTTGATTTAAAATGCCTCCACGCTTATCAACAAGAGGATTGAGAGGACAGTTAAAGCCACCTCCCATTATAATATTTTCCTCGGAATCCAGATTTTCATTCCTTAAAATAATAAGATTATTTAAGAAATTTACAGTCTCTTTGTCCTTATTTGGCGCATATAGATTTTTTTAGAATAATGTATCGTCCCAAGGGATCTACGATCTTTTGACAAACAGTACAATCAAAGCCATTTTTTATCATAATTGCAACTCCACGGGAGTTTGAGGTGCTATGACTAGTATGCAGCTCTGCTCCCCGTTCGTTTTTCCATTGGGTGTCTGTTTGAGCCGTCGAATGAGTTTCTTGTAAAAAGATAATATCTACTTCGCGCTTCCGGCACCAAGTGAAAATTGTTCTTCTTTTTTTAAAATTACTTATGCCCCTTACGTTGAGCGAGATTAATGTAAAAGAATCAACCATTTAAATCTGTTTTGACGTACAACTGGGACTGTAGACACCAAAGAATAAAGAAAATAAAAAGTGCTACTAAATTACCTGAAAGGAAATCAGGAAAAACGGATGCAAGTTTTAAATAGGTGACATTTGAAAATGCTGCTCGATATCGTAAAATACTAAACGTATAAGTCAACAATACATTACGATAAGCTAAATTCCTAACAAAATAGATAACTAAATTTTACAAAAACATAAAACACACACACAACACTCAACACAACTAAATTTCGTTTGGTGAGCCGACCGTATAACATGAAATGGTTATGTTATGCCTCCCAAAGACCCGGAAAAAAAAGAATAATAATAATAATAAAAGCGTATATACGCACATCGCTGCAATATAGACAAAGTGTATACTTATCTCAAATTAATTAAAGAAGGAAAACAGTTCAAGATCAGAGACGATTAACTCTTTCCCGTCAGGCTTACCAAATATCGTTCCTGTGGGAACGATGCCTTTGAAACCCTGCAACTTTCCCAAATCCCGAACTATGGTTGAAATCAACCACTGTCGTGGTAAAAAGGTCACTTTTGTAGACTTCATCACCCTGGAAACTGACCTAAACACCCAATTTTCATTTAATATGACTGTTTATTCTCTTTGCAAAACCAAAATCGCCCTCGGACAACAGCAAAATTCACGCAACTTTGTCATGAAGTTTTGAAAAGAAAATTTCCTATAGATGTTAAAAGTTTACAATGGCGGCAAACTTCCACTCCAGTTCTTGCAATCTGTTCGACATTTTCGTGCTCACTTCTTTATCACCACCCCAATAACGCTATTTGATTTCAGTTGCTCTCACTGGTCTGCCATGTTCGCATTTGTGACCCAAAGGAATTCTGGGCTTTTCTAGGATAACGGGCGCATGACAGTCCGCCAATTTCCATTTCAGATATTTTTTACAAGTGTCGAGCCACCCGGCCCTGCTGACAAAACATTGCACCGATTGCATCATGTACAAGTTAAAACTCGCCAAAATTGCCATGCCAGGTCCCGGAATCCACTCACAAAAGGGCTTAAGACGTAACTTCACTCCGTGAATTTCTATCACTCGCTCGAATACGTTGAGCGGCCCAATTCGTGTGAAATTGCTTCTCACCTCTGTTTTCTTTCAAAGGATTGCCTCTACCCATCAACCCAGCTTTATGATGCTAGGCAGGGGGCTTCTGGAGTGGAAAATGGCTCGAAAAACACACTTATAAACCAAATACGCAACGAATTGTAGCTGTAGTGTTCGTTTAGAAATAAACGACAGCTAGCGTGACAAGCGTGACATCAAAGACAGAGCCTTCGGTGTTGTGGACCAGCGAAATCTCCGTGGTAACCCCTTATATGGAGTAGCTAGGTCGATTTGACCTCCTACCCTTCAGAAATTGCAAAAAAGGTGACCAAATCGCCTGACGGAAATGAGTTAACTAATGCCTTGTTAGCCATGACATCAGGGCACCAAATTTTCCAAGTCCCAACGCTCGTTAATTCTTACAGGTCTGGAATCCTCTGTTTTCCGAGCGAATGTTTTACCGTCTACTGTCCAAACCGATTTACCTTTTGCGCTCTTTTCATATTTCTTGCCATGGCTAGGAGATCCTGTCATCTCTGGGTGAGATTTTCGTTGATGAAAATTCTTGCTTCAGAGTCAGAAAGCGCAGAGCCAAAAATTCCTGATAAGTTCGTGTCCTTTAAGTTAAACCTGCCCTTGTAGAATTCTCTTTTTTTTTGTAAGAACTGAATTTTCACAATAATAGGATTTTTGGCGGAGGTTTCCTGTACAATCTGGGCACAATGTCGATGTCGTTGTCAGATATATCAACAGAACTATTTTGCCCTACCTTTGTGATATTTTCTCTCAGGTTCTCACCTTCGCATTCTGGTATTCCATGAACCTCGACGTTGAATTTTCTTGTATATTGTTCGAGATTAACATGATCGAATTCAAGGTTTTCAACTTGTCGTTCCAAATCGTACATGGTTTTTTCGGCTTTTGCTAGCCTGTTTTCCAGATCATTCGTCTTCAGCACGAGACCTTCATTTCCTTTCTTAACTTCTGCGACTTGCTCATCGTTGAACTGCAGGGAAGCTTTCAGTCCATCGATATCTTTTCTTATCTCGTGGTCTTGTCTCGTGGAATTTTGGCGACATCCATCTGAATTGCTTTCAGAATTTTCCATATTTCGCTCATACTCCGCTTATCGCAAGAAATATCTTCGGCACCGGTATTCTCAGACATCGGAGTCGACTGAGTCTGAGCGCTGAACCTCTTTCGGTCGAATTTAATCGCTTTGCAACAGGAGAATTTCCCTCACTCGAAGTGCTGCTTAGCTGACTTCGTTGTCTTCGTCTATTTCTTGTCATTTTTCCAATTTAACGACATTTTTCTGGTTCTGTGGAGGCAAAAACGACGCTTCACAGAAACACACGTCCATCCACCTCGGCCATCTCGCCCAAGTTGTCTGTTAGCTTACTTTGCTGTCTTGAGGCCTTTTCAGCGAATTTATCACTTGCTGGGTTTTCCACACGTAAGAGAAGTTAACAAACAACAAGCGAAACAGCGTGGAAGTAAGGTTAGCTATTTTTATTAAGAATTTGACCGTATTTTTGCTTTCTATATTCCCATACAAACTCTTATAATTTCGCCATGACCGTTATTACGCAAGATGATCATGACACCCATCACACCGCCTGAGCTTGGGCAGCCTGTGGATAACGATAACGCGCAACGCAATCCTTTTGCTACCAATCAAAGGCTACGGATTCGTGAAAGTACACGCCGAACCAAAGCAAATAAATGAAAAGTGAAAATACTGATTCGATTGGTAAACTTGTTGGTTCGATCGTTGAAAAACGCTTAAGTTTGAGGCGCAGTCTGCAATTATTCACGCATCAATTTCACTGATCAATACACAAAACCGAAGCCCCATCTGGATCTCATGTCACAAAAGCATTCATGTTTTACAAGAGCACGTTATTTTTTTCCTTCAAAAGCCTGGGAAAAGGTATGTTGAGCCGAAGCCGACATTTGATTGACTTATTTCTGTGTTCTACATCACAAATAATTCTTGATTTTACGAGAAATTTTGATACAGTCTTACTTGTTAATGCAGTGGTGTCACGGAGTCTGGTGCGTATCGCAGCTAATTTACATGTAATTTAACTTGAAAACCAGCTTATAAATGCTGTTGATCTGCACGAAAATTCATTGTAACCTTTGACATAAAGTATAAATATTGCTTGGATTTTCAGTTGCTTTAGATGGATTACACTGCCTAATATTGTATAACATTGCACTGTAATATTTACATTTGTATTGTCACTTTAAAAAGCAAGCACAGCAAAACGGGCCGTGAAGTTTATTATCAACTAGCTTTACTGCCCACACCCGCATTTCCTCGCTAAAGCATGAATAAGTTGGCTCATCCCTTGATCCTAAACAACATTTTATTCAGATAAGACTCCATTTTCGGTTGAAAAGCAAAGGCCTTCGATGACGCTACGTGAAAGAAACGCAAACGAATTCCCTCGAACCGACCAAGTTGTTTGGAAATATTAAAACGACGGTTAAGGATATAAAAGCACAGTAAAAATTAACATTCGAACCTGTAAGGTTTCAAGGTGGATTTCCAGAAGCCCTCAAACATAAAGTCTACAGCCGTTGGAATGATTTGCACTGAGTGGCAGGGATTTCTTCATTATGAACAAACTTATTTCCACTGTCGAGTCTTTCTTACAACCTCTTCTTTCGATTTACAGTTTTAACAAAGCAGAGTTTTGCTTCTTGGCGACACGTATGTGCAACGTGGGACACTTGGTTGAAGTAATCACAAATCAATAAATCGAAGATAAATCGATAGAAGAATCGATAAAAAATTTCAAGCAATCCTATTGGTCCGCTTTGCAATTTGCACCATTTTAACCGTGGTGTCCCGCAGGGATCACACGGAATAATCAAATATTGGGCATTTGCATTTACAGTCAAAATACTCAGCGCGTGCCGCCTATTCTTTGAGAATAGTTTTGATTAACTGCCAACGGACTGCATAATTCGTCTCAAACTTTCAAATTTAATTTGAATATTGAAATCATTCAACCGTAGCCCAAGTGTAACCTCATTTGAAATATCGATTGTTAATTGGTTTATTTCTCACCTGGCTTCAACGCTTCGTGCAGTGTTCACGTGCGAAATTTGGTGCTACTTTGAGTCTTCTTCACTTGTTCGTCATTTTCTCAATCG
>JAEMWC010000611.1:177500-192500 GCA_016490735.1 Pachyseris speciosa | reverse complement strand
TGTACATCGCCCAGAATGCTATTGTCTTTCGCGACATGTACTTACAGAGCCCAGTTTTTCAGCGCGCGGCATAATGATTTGCATATCCAGAAATAGTCGGCTGTGATTGGTAGATAGATTCCGCTTTGGGAATACTCGAGTTGCCTCAAGATTTCTGCTGCTGTCAATCAAACGCTTGGATGCGTGAACTGAGATCCCAAGACGCGATGTAAATAACAAAGGCGCTCTAGTTAAAGGCGGGCCGCAAATCCAACTAAAAAGTTGAGCGAGATTCAACTTTTACGTTTACGCGCGCTTTTCACACATCGCCGCTATTTTATTTACGCAGGTAAAGCCAATTCAAATTTACGTCCTTGCGCACGTGAAAATTACGTGACAGTGGAAATCCACCGCACAAGTTCGCACGCAGCGACATCTTTTAATTGTCCCAAAGGATTTCCAATGGTCAAAACGTTATCCGAAGTTTACACAGAATGAGGTTGCTAATTTTAGTGTAAGAGCCTGACGAGTAATGCAGAATATCCTGCCACTACAGCTTTTCGGGCTTGCGAAATGTTTTCGGAGTTTTGAAAAACGCATGCCAAGGCCGTGTTGTTTGTGGCTGCGTAGCTGGCGGTTTTGTTGGGGAGAGCGCCGCGGCGATCGAACGGCGAATCCGCGAGGAGAATGGACTTTCGCCGCTCGCTCGGTCGCGCTCCCAGCAAAACCGCCAGCAACGTAAGCGAAGTTGACTTTAAGCTGTTCGAAAGCCGATTAAACCACGATTTGAAGTTAACCAAGGAGTTTAAGTGAACGGTAAATTCAAATCTTGCTCAACTTAAATTTCACGGCTGATTAGTGATTGAACAAAACTTATACTCTCGGCCAACTAAATACCCATGGGAGATTCGAAAGAACGAATTTGCATGTAAGTTCATGACTGTAGAAGTTGGTTTCAAGAAAGCTAAAAAAAAATAATACTTCCACCAGTCAGAATTCTGCAAAACTTCGGGAAGTGAATCTTTAAGCGTTAAACAAAAAAAGCCATATGAAACCTAAATTGCTCGCACCTTTTTTATCAAGATTTTCCACCTGAAAGTGTCGAGGCCATACAGCCAAAGTGCCCATAAAGCTACTTTTGTAGCCAGAAAAAATATTGCTTCTCAATGAGCCACCAACATAAAAATAGTCGCATTTTCTTTTCTAACTTCTCAACTACAAACGCCATATGAAACCTAAATTGTAAACTAAATAATTATCCCATGAAGGACGATTTTCCAAGCGGTCCTCACCAGTTTTTGGCCGATTTTCTCTATTGTTTGCGTACGTCTTCCTAATTAGCTTTCGAATTGAGCGCCAGAAAGAGCGGAAAAGTCCCGGATATGTCGCGCCATTCTGCGCGATGATCCATCTCTGTCTTTATATTTGACAGGTTTGGTCGGGCCTGCGTAGTTTGTTATGTGCTGTATTTTTTCAAGTTTGGTAAATAGCCCGCAGTTGGTCTCAAACACCCACCCTTTGTGCTATTTTAAAGTGCATGTGGGATTAATGCCCCCGAGTGCACTACTGGCACGGTATTCAATCGTTTAAGTTTGCATTGCTGTATCGCCAGCTTTCAGCCTGGATCGCCGAGTTGGTAGAGCACCGGACTACCGTGTGGGAGGTCGTGGGTTCAAATCCCGGCCGGACCAACTCTAAGGGTCTTAAAATAATTGAGGAGAAAGTGCTGCCTTTATATCAAAATCTCCAGACGGTTAGACTTTCTAGTCTTCTCAGATAAGGGCGATAAACCGTAGGTCCGGTCTCACAATACTCTCACTTAATCTGACTCTATGGGACGTAAAAGAACCACTAGGGACGTAACAAACCTCTGGCTGTGACCAAATTAGTTCAAATTAATTCAAATTCGTATATTTCCAGGTAATCCTTATTGTATATATTTTGAATTTTTATTTTTTATATACTGTGTCCCCAATTAGCTCCTTATCACTTAGGAGCTAGTTCCTCAATTGACACATAAATAAAGTATCATCATCATCATCATCATCATCATCATCATCATCCCTAGTATCTGTCCTAACTCGTTTTTACATTACGGGGGCACTCATTACTTACTTTAGTAATTGTAAACTGCGAAAGAAGTCTGGTAAAGTCCCCTGGCCAGTGTTGTAAACCGTCATGAGACTATGGGATATGAGCGGTATATAAATACATTACCATTACCATTACCATTACCATTACCATTGCCATTGCCATTGCCATTGCCATTGCCATTGCCATTACCATTGCCATTACCATTACCATTACCATTGCCATTGCCATTACCATTACCATTGCCATTACCATTGCCATTGCCATTACCATTACCATTACCATCACCATTGCCATTGCCATTACCATTGCCATTGCCATTGCCATTGCCATTACCATTACCATTGCCATTGCCATTGTCATTACCATTACCATTACCATTACCATTACCATTGCCATTGCCATTGCCATCACCATGACCATTACCATTACCATTGCCATTGCCATTGCCATTGCCATTGCCATTGTCATAACCATTACCATTACCATTACCATTGCCATTGCCATTGCCATCACCATGACCATTACCATTACCATTGCCATTGCCATTGCCATTGCCATTGCCATTGCCATTGCCATTGCCATTGTCATTGTCATCACCATGACCATTACCATTGCCATTGCCATTGCCATTGCCATTGTTATTGCCATTGCCATTGCCATTGCCATTGCCATTGCCATTACCATTACCATTACCATTGCCATTGCCATTACCATAATTACAGAGTTTTGAAACTCCACTTCTTTTTCTACACAACTGAAATGATGTACAGTAAATTCAAAACGTAAATTGTAAGGAAATCTACTTTCATTTCATCACTGAGCGTTTATTAATTATTAACATGATTGCTTGTTTAGCGTTTGAAGGATGAGACGGAGCAACACAAGGAGATGCTCACTAAATTGAACGATTACAACGACACTCTCATCAAGATGCGCCTTGAGAGAGCAAAGGAAGAGGAAGAGGTTGAAAAACTGAAGGTAAATGCATCAGAACCTAGTAACTGGTCGTCATCTGTGCATGTTTAACTGACATAGTGGTTTTTGTTTGTTTGTTTGTTTGTTTGTTTGTTTGTTTGTTTGTTTGTTTGTTTGTTTGTTTGGTTGGTGGTTGGTTGGTTGGCTTCGTTTCGTTTTTTCTGGCAAGATAGAAGCCCATAACCAGTCATGCAACCCACGTAGAGCACTGAGAGTAATTGCGTCGAGAGACTTTCAGTTGATAGTTGACACACGGAAATCTGCTACGGCCTCTGCTACTTGCTACTACTACTACTGCTACTTGCTATTGCTACTGCTACTGCTACTGCTACGGATTCTGCTACGGTTTCTGCTACGGCTTCTGCTACGGCTACTACTACTGCTACTGCTACTGCTACTGCTACTGCTACTGCTACGGTTTCTGCTACGGTCTCTGCTGCGGCTACCTCTACAGCTATTGCTACTCTTACTGCTACTGCAACTGCTACTGCTAGTGGTACTTCTCCTGCTACTGTTGCTGTTGCTGTTACTGCGCACATTACTGTTCATTACAGGGTACAGCTATTGGGGTCCTTTACCGTGTGACGGATAGATTTTGATAACTGTGGTAGTGAAACAAATAAAGGAGCCATTGCCAAATGTCTATAAATTAATGTACAATAAAACAATCTAATTAGTGTTTGATTGTGCCTAACTTGTCAAACTGCTGTTTCGCGGTATATGTAATATCGCTATTAGAAGCATTGAATATAACTGTTACTTGTTCTCTCAAACTCAGAGAAAAAATGAATTCTTAAAGATGGAGAGGGAAGTTCAAGAAAAGAGGGTAAGCATGCATTTTCTGATAACCTGAGAATCCGTAGTGAATTTTTATTTGAAAAAATATTATTGGCGTTGGAAGATTTTCCGGCTCGCAAAGGTCCTTAAAAGAAAAGAAACGCCATTCAGCATTTTGCTAGAATGTTCTCGTTGTGTGCTCGTGCGTCTCGTGCCACTCCAGTCGGCTTCATGCTAAATAAACTTCGAGACGCACAGTACAGCAGGATTCCCAAAGATGCTTACCAAAAGATCGTCCTATACGGCTTCTGTCTGTTTAGTATAAAAACAGCCTCTGCATTTTGATTTATTAATTAAAGCTGTTTCAAATTCATGGTATCCCTCCTTATTGCTGTTGTTTATTTGTTAGTTTGTTTGGATGTATATATATTTTTTAAATTCATTTTTTCCCTTGTTTTTGTTCGTTTGTTTATTTCGATTTAATTTTGATGCCCCGTGCAGTTTGATGAGCTTGAGGCGAAGAAAATAATAGAGCTTGAAATTAAAGCCCGAGAGCATCAGAATAAAGAGAATGCTCTTGCAAAGAAGATCAATGACCTGGAAGCTGCCGGTATGCCACAAAAGATCACAATCCTCAGGAACGAGCTTCAAGCGTCCAGGAAATATAAAGAAAAGTTGCACAACCAAATGAGCGATTTGAAAAGGGAAATTGCGAACATGAAAGAGCAGCTAAGACTGGCTAACCGACCTTGGTACAAGAAATTGTTTGGAATAGACAAGTAATGAAAGTAAGCTTAATGGAAAGATTTCACGGCTGGGCGCATGTGCGATAGATTTGCCTTCGAGAATTTCGCGTTTGGTCGCGAAAACGTGACGATGAAGGCGACAATGCTCATTAAAATCATTTCGAATGCTCCGACCCATGCATAAAGTACATGTTAGTTTTCATATCAACCACATGTATTTCAGTAATCACATACTGTATATAATTTTGTGCAAGCAGCGTGATAGTCTACTCGTAGCCATACGGCTACAGGAAGGCTAGCAGAATGACTTTTGCCCATTCAAATTTCATGGAGAAGGTCAAAAGATTTACACAGAAAAGTTTGAGTTTCGTTTTGAACATCGAATTTATTCTTCGGCAGGAAGATTTTATTCCAGATCGAACACACAAGTTGTGTACTCGTATCTGATTGGTTTCTAAACAGTGGAACTGAGTGGGTACGTCATAGCTGGTTATATCAGTTCCTATCGTAAACACAAAAAGCCCTATTCACATAAACGCATAAGATTTCACTGTATTACTATTGTTAACGATGTTCTCACGTGTTTAAAGGTTGATCCAACGCGGTCGCCTTTTATTTGCTTTGAAATCGCATTATTGTTGTATGATACTCCTGACTGGTCAACTATTTTTTTTCGGGCTTTTGGTTCCGTTTAACTCGCCGCGTTGTCGCTTATAAGATAAAATATGCTAACTTGCCAAAAATCAGCATTTTAAGGCAAATTGGCTCTGAGATGTCAGCACCGTTATGCTCTGCTGCCTCCTCAGAAATACTTCTAAATATGACTCGGTTCATAACGTTCATTCTCGACCCCAGAGCTCTTCCCTTTTGCGCATGTCTAATGGGCGTAACGGAGGAAGGGCTCTGGGAAACTCTACGCAAGCCTCCAGCTCTGATTGGGTATCAGTTGAAACAATTTAATTGCTTCTGCTTGGCCAACTTGGTACGCGCGAAAAACTGAACGGTTACCCTTGTGAAGCGAACTAGCTTCAAATAAAAGTTCACAAAACAAACATGAGTGAAACCCCTAAAACGTCCTTCCTTGAACAAACAACAGCTTCAATATAATTGATTTCTGCTCTACCTTTACTGCGATTTCATAATTATGCAGAATTTCAAGCGCCAACCACCAAACCGCGTTTTCGCTTCCATCAATCAAACTTTCCGAACACACTCTAGGACGAAAAAGCCATTTGCATTGAAAAGTATTGAAGTTTCATGTGCGCTAAATACAAGGTTTAGATTCATAATTCGCGTATTCTTTATCTGT
The DNA here is from genome assembly GCA_016490735.1 of Pachyseris speciosa. Classification (NCBI taxonomy): domain Eukaryota; kingdom Metazoa; phylum Cnidaria; class Anthozoa; order Scleractinia; family Pachyseridae; genus Pachyseris; species Pachyseris speciosa. Next base: position 186,620 of record JAEMWC010000611.1, on the reverse strand, counting down.
AATAATAGTGCAAAGGAATGAAATGCAAGACGACGGCCCAGTTCGACGAGCATTAATTATGATTTATTGATGTAATATTCCACGCAGTCAACCTTCAGTGTTTTGTGTATCCATCGCTTAGAAAGAACTAAAAGGATCGTTTCAGAGCCACAAACTTCCCCTGCTTTTATTTCCAAGTACCGTGCTACTTCTCACTAAAACAAATGAAATATAAAATCGATGAAACACACCAAACTCCAGAACACCACGTGAGTTAAGATTCGGTGAATTGCCTAACCTGATCATCTTCATTGTCAACTATCTGCGTTTCTTCTGAGTCGGGAAGTTTCTATGGATAGGTCCTCAAATAACTGAAACTATCCGATTGGTTATCCTGAGAAACGTAAAGGAAATCAACGGACTTCGCCGCCACGCTTCTGATGCTTGAAACTGCTTTGGGCCATAAATCATCGATCATCACCTCTCGGTAGCAGTCGGAAGCCGCTGGAAATTTGATGGATGTCGCGCAGCGAGAACCGCAGTTGTCGGTTGAGATTTGAACTTCAAAGTTCGCGTGTTATTGAAAGGCACAGTAAGCGAAATTTAGAGTCTTTATCACCTTTGCTAAGGCCTACTGCAAGGACTATTTCAAACAGCGACGCCATTTTGGATTCTGGGTAGTCGAGCATGCGCTTTGAAGTCTATATAGCCAGATTTTGGCTACGATCAATATGGAGTTTCCCAGAGTCTTCGAGGCGCGAAGCCCGAGAAGAGCTCTGCGGTCGAGAATGCATAACTTTATGGACTGAGTAAAATTTGGAAGGATTTGTGTAGAGTCAGCGGAACATAGCGGTGCTAATATCTCACTCTCAAACTGTAAGAAAATGCTGATTTTTGGCAGGTAGATCTTTGTTATCGTTTTCTTTCTGAATATCCGAACAAATCCCATAATTTCACAAATTTAGTTTTTGCGACGTCATCACTTTAGTACTCTATTCACTATTGAATCCATTAGCTGCAGGAGCATTGGGTGACACAATATCGTAGGGACTTTAGGACAATGCCTTATTTTGATTAGTTTTTCTATTGTGTATTCTAGGCCTTACGTACAGTCTCAGCTACAATTTTTATCTTAGTTTTGGTTTTTCTATAGGACCTTTCAGCGTCCCCACGCGTTTATAAAAGTGCAGTTAGCGTCCCTTTTTGTTAGTATTTTCTTTCCACAATTTCGTGCGGTCTTGGAATCTTCGTTTGTATATTCTTACTTAATCTTATTTTGTTTAAGGTAGTTTTCCAGTAATGGGTGAAAGTATGCAAATAAGCATTTTGTACAATCGTAAAATTCAAGATTTAATCGATTTGTAATCATCTAAGGAATAAAATGGATTAAGACGCCTTGTGAACGCCCATCTTTTACATCAGTGAGCATTAGGTTCTAAATCAGTTTGTAATGACATATTGGGATCACCAGGATTATCGTATAGCTCGTATAATTTTATTGATGTATGTAATTGTTACACCGTAAAGAGTTTAGTTTGTTGCTTGTCATTTTGACTTTGTTATATCACGATAATAAATTTCTTTGTATTGTTATTTCGGTTTACGACGGTTTCAACTTGCTGCAATAAATCACCGTCAACCTTGGTTTTCTGTGGTTTTGCGATTCTTTTTTTATCTATTTATTTAAACATCTTTACTGGAAAAGTTGGCCCTTAGAATGAATCTGAATGACCTGTAAAGTAGTCCCAAAGATTGCCGCTTACATTTGTCACATTTGATGTCACAGGCGCAACAAACGCAGTTAGACGTTTCGACTGATGGACTCTGTTAAATGTTACAAGCTGGCGACGGGACTACGACAATTGATCGTGAGGTTTGCTTTTCTTTTGCCTTTTCTTTTGCAGAACAATCTGGAATACTGTTGTGCGTCCCTTTATGCAGAAGACACTGCCACTACTATTTTAACTCGTCTTCCCAGGAGCTGAGTGATAAGCTAAATCACGACGCGTTGTCGGTAACGAAACGGCTGAACGATCATAAGCTAACATTGAACCTCGGAAAAAACAAATGTATGCTACAACAACAACAATCTTTATTGTACTCTTGATACAAAAGGAGTACAGTAATTTAAAAGAAATTAAAATAGTTGTGAAAGAGAGAGAGAGAGAGAGAGAGAGAGAGAGAGAGAGATCACTGATCACTGATGTTAAGATCACTGATCGTTTCACGTGTACCTCCGCAAATGTTATCTATTGCATAACCTGCACATTATGCAAAAAGTTATACATCGGCGAAACTGGAAGACGACTAGGTGACCGATTCCGAGAACATCTTCGGGATGTTGAGAAAGATGACAAAGACGCATCCAAACCTGTCGCCCGGCATTTTAATCTCCCTAACCATTGTAAACAACACATGTCGATCTCCGGCCTTTCCCTACATCAAGGTACCACGGAAAGCCGTAAAAATCTCGAGCAAAAACTGATCTTTCAAATTGGCACTCTTAATCCCCACGGTATCAACGAGCGCTTTTCATTCAATTAATTTATTCATGTTTTTCACGTTACTATGTTACCACCAATAGCGTAGCTCCATTTTCTGTATATAAACCATACACAACCCACAATTCCTCGATTCGCTCCGACGAAGGGCTAACGCTCGAAACGTCAGCTAATCGAATCCCTGTACGGTGGTCAATTTATATTATCAACTCCGTTGATAAACCAGACAGACAGACAGACAGACAGACAGAGAGAGAGAGAGAGAGAGAGAGAGAGAGAGAGAGAGAGACAGCACAGCCACTCAGAAATAGCAAAAGCTTATCGCGCTAAGCCACTGGGCTGTGCGGATAGTAAATAGTAACCAAATATTACTACATAGGAAATTGGAGAGCAAAGTAGCTCTAACAGTATCAATTTTTGACCATAATGTAAATAATGTCAACAGCTTCAAAAACCTTAGAATTGTTATATCTTCTGATTTTACATGGACAAATCATGTTTAATACATTGCTGGCAAAATTAATAAAAGGCTTGGTCTCCATAATCGCATTAAGCATTTGCTACCTTTTAGTGCACGCCTTCTTTTTTATAACAGCCTTGTCATGCCTTTATTTAATTATGTAGATCTTGTTTGGGGAGACAAGAATAATGTAACCTTAATGTCCTAGCCTGCATTGCAGGCGTATTTTGTGAGGCGAGCGCATTATTTCGTTCTTGTTGTTATAAGCGAGTCGCATCTTTGATTTGAGAAACCGAGAAAAATTGGGGAGAGTACAAATTAAGGATCATGGGGATGGGTATTAGGGTCAAAACAGCGTGGTGGGAGTGGGGAGGGGCAACAAAAATACGCCTGCTCGCGTTCATTGTTCTTTTGAGGCACTCCGTTCGTGGGCAAACGGAGCCTCCGATTGGAACGGCACAGTAGAATGGGTTGATGCCTGTTAATATTTTGTAAATCGATAGTTTATGTAAATTTATGTTTGTGGGAAAACGATAAAAAACGGCGGACCTTTTGGCGAGATTTAACTCTTCTCTGGAATAATATCTCAACAATTTATTCGAGATGGGAATGTCGCGCGAATTACGTGCAGACTTTTTTTTTTTTTCATTAGTACTGGAACAAGATCTCTTGGCGGTTCAGACCGATAAACTTATTTGCCACGCAAGTGCTTGCCACTCTTAAGTGGGTTCCATCAGGAAAAAGGCGTTTTCAGAGATGATGTATCTATGTGTACAAGTGTTTAAATAATAATAATAATAATAATAATAATAATAATAATAATAATAATAATAATAATAATAATGGACTTGTTGAGCACGATATAAATTTCATAAGGCACCCTGAACAACATGATTGTAATACCAGCACCAAACTAAATTTCAGACTTCCAAGTGTCAAAAGGAACTGGAGTAGTATGTCCGGTGATCGACAAATACGACCCGTCTCTGGGAGTTTTATCCCCAACCCCCCCCCAAACAACCCTCCCACCATTAACTTCTTCGCCCCGCTCAGAAGTTAATGGTGGGAGGGTTGTTGGGGGAAATAAAACTCCCAGAGACTGGTAGTATTTGTCGATCACCGGACATACTACTAGCGCAAACCCCCCCCCCCCCCATTTAAAGAAAGGTAGGCAAAGGGTCCCCCTCCGCACATCAAAAGCGGCGCGGGGGCAGAGAGCACCCTGTTGAACAAGCGTGGCACATGGGTATCATTGTGTCGTCCTATTAAACAAGTGACACATAGGTGCAACCGCGCACCCTATTGAACAAACACCACATTAAGGTACAATTGAGACTCAATTCTTGCAGTCTCTATATATGGCGAATCGGCAAATTCTTGAAGGGCTTCAAAGGTTGGCACAAACAGACCCAGCACAGGCGCAAAACATTGCTACCATGTTGGGGAATCTTGTTACACAAGCAGCACCTTTGCGGGTGGATATTCAAAACGCAGCCAGACCTGTGCCGCCCCCTCAACCACGTCGAGCCCCCCGGCGAACCACAACGAAGGGTAAAGAGGAGTGGGAGTACGAAGGGGTTGAGGTTGGAAGGAAAAAGCGCCGCCATATTATTTGGCGGTGGAAGCAAAATCTTGACCGCGACAATACACCTCGATTAACGGCCAAGATTCGAGAAAAGTTCACTCGGCTTTCTACCTTAGATATATTTTTGGTTATAAACTACACAACAACGAGAACGGCGATGAGATTGTGCACCACAAACTTCACGGTTCACCATGGTTTATCTCCCTGACAGAAGCAGAGCAATGGCTGCGAAGGGAAGAGGAGAAGCGTCTCACTCAAGATAATATTGACAGACCATCTACAAAATGGAAATTTGAGGGTTTTACCACGCTTGATGTGAATATCCGTGGTTGACCGGCAACCGCTGTTGGGAACAGGCCTCCTGCCCGACCGGCTCCGCAATGTTGCGCACGGTCGAGCAATGATGGCGTTGGACACTTTTCAGGATAACCTCTGTCTGTGGCGCTGCATCGTTGTTTTTAAAGGGGAAAGACCAGATCTTTCCAAGGAAGCGGCCCGCCGGCTCGCGCAGAGCTTTTGGGGAGCCACCTTCCAAGATTGCCCCAAAACATCTCTCGACGAATTGGATAAGGTCGAGCGGCATCTCAACAAAGGGAAAGCTCTTTCTGAGTGGTTCGGCTTCCGGGCTTACGAGCCAGAGCGGTTAGAAGGGGGAGAAGTAGTTTGGCACCTCAAGCGAAATGCACCAGCAAAGTTGACAAACATTTTGACGATTGGTGTTTTTGATGGCCATGCGTTTCTCATTAAAAACATTGAGAGGCTGGCAAGGGTGTACACATGTGTTCACTGTCGTGCAAGATTCACAGAAGTAAGAAGTCTTCAACGACATACTCAAACCTGTTCCAAAGGTGAAACGCGAATCATCTGCCCAAACGAGAAGTTGAAGCACCACAAACAATATTTGAGAAAGCCTTTTTCCCCGACAAAACCGTTTTTGCCGCACCCACCAACTGGATAGAAAGAGAAGCGCGCCGGCGACAAATTCACATCCATCACGCGATGTGTGGGCATGGTGGAGAAAGGTGGATTGCTGGGGCCTCTGTAGACGGTTTTCATCCCGCTACCAATACCCGATCCCGATCGTGACACAACTATCATCAACGGAAAAACCCGCAAAGCCTCTTTTCAAGCCACCACGAGGCGAACAAGAGCGCTTCATGAGGCCGGGTTCAAAGTTGTCGAAGTGTGGGCGTGCGGGTTTCGGCGGGACGGTCGCAAACCGCAGACCTTTACAAAAACCTTTCCACACGCGATTCTGTACGACTTCGAGGCCTTTGGCGATAAAAACTGCCGAAAAGAACCAACCAACGAATTGACGTTCGAAAACGCGCACGTGCCAATCTCTGTTTCCATTGGCGATACGTTGGAACGAATTCCAACACACATCTGCGAGGGCGACCCGAAAGAGCTGATCTGCAAGTTTGTGGAAGAGTTGGTGCGGCGGGGGGAAAACATTCGGGAAAGGGCGCGAGCAGAGTTTTTGCCCAAGGACCTTCACCTTCTTCCACCGAAACGTCGTGCTCTGACTGAAGAATAGTGCGACCAGGTGCCAGCTCTTGGATTCAACTCAGGCCGGTACGATCTCAATCTCATTAAAGAATATTTCGTGGAGCGGATCGCTGAGCCCGCTGGGGTATCAAAGTTGCAAAGAACGCCAAAAAAATTGTGTTCATTCTTTCAAAAAGTTTCTTGGATATCATCAACTACCTTGGCCTGGGTACCAGCTATGACAAGTGGGTGAAAGCTTACGATTGCGCATCCCAGAACTCGTGGTTCCCACCCATACGAGTGGTTTGACTCGCCAGAAAGCTCGACTTCCCCGGGCTCCCCGATTACTTCTTTTGGTACACGTGGTTGAAAGAAGAATTTCCACTCTCTATAAAAGAATTCAAACAGTGCAAGCGCCTTTTCAAAGAAAAAGGAATGCGTACCTTTGCGGACTGGCTGCGCCACTGCAACAATTCGGACGTAGTTCCCATGTTGGAAGCCCTGGAAAAGATGCGGGCCGTTTACATCGACAAAGGCATTGACATTCTCAAGGACGCCGTGTCGATTCCTGGCGTTCCCTTCACTATTTGCTTCGGGGCGCAGAGCTTTGGACCCCCAACGAGGAAGAGTACGCGATGCTGAAAGGGGCGGTTGTAGGAGGGCCAAGTCTTGTGTTCACGAGGTACCACGAAGCGGGCGTCATAAAAATTCGGTCACACAGAGTCGCCAACCCGAAAAATTATCGAAAAAATCTGGGTTACAATGCAAACGCTCTGTGTTTGTCGACCATGCGACAGGACATGCCTTGTGGGTAGGGACAGATCGTGCATTACACTGGCGAGGAAGCAGTGAGAGCTCTAGAGATTCCCGCCTTTACACAAAAAGTGAAAGATGGTTCTTGGTTCGGGTTCGCCGAGGTTAACATTGAGATTCCCCAATGTTTGTGGGCCAAGTTTGAGGAAATTCCCCCTTTCTTTATCAACAAACAGGTTCTCGCTGAAGACGTCCCGCAGCATATGTTGGACTACCTCCAAAAAAACCGGCAGAACTCGAGGGGATGGAAGGAAATGGTTGGGCGCGCTATCAGCTGAAAAATGTTGGTGTACGCCCCGCTTCTTCGAAGGTACTTCTCTCACGGTGCGGTTATAAAAGCTATTCACAGAACAATCAACTATCAACCAAAGAAAATCTTTACATGGTTCGTTGAGCAAGTGACTGAGGCTCGCCGCACCGGAGATGTGGAAAAGAGCAAGGCGCTGCTCGCGGAGGTTTTCAAACTGTTGGGAAATAGTGGATACGGACAAATGATGAAGCTGTGGAACGCCAAACAAACGTGACTTACACGAAAGATGAAAAGGTCGTTGACAGCGCTTTGCGAAATGCATTCTTCAGCGACCTTGATGAGATCGGGGAAGCATATGAGCTGGAAACCCGGAAGCCGCGAATCACGACCAGAAGACCATTTCAAGTCGGGATTGTCGTCTGTCAGCTGGCCAAGCTGCGGATGCTGGAGTTTTATTACGACTTTCTCGACAGGTTTGTGGACCGCAGCGACTTCGAACTGATCCAGATGGACACCGACAGCAATTACATGGCGACCAGCGGCGACAAGCTGGAAGATGTGGTTAAACCAAAGCTGCGTGCGGAATTCGAAGCGAAAATAAAGCAGGGGCTGGCTTGGGACAAGTGGAGCAACCGCGAGCCGGGGCTGTTCAAGTTGGAGTGTGTTGACGAGCGAGTGATCGCTCTTTGCTCTAAATGTTACTACGTTGAGGAAGAGGAAAACGGAAAAAACAAACTTGATGAGATCGGGGAAGCATATGAGCTGGAAACCCGGAAGCCGCGAATCACGATCAGAAGACCATTTCAAGTCGGGATTGTCGTCTATCAGCTGGCCAAGCTGCGGATGCTGGAGTTTTATTACGACTTTCTCGACAGGTTTGTGGACCGCAGCGACTTCGAACTGATCCAGATGGACACCGACAGCAATTACATGGCGACCAGCGGCGACAAGCTGGAAGATGTGGTTAAACCAAAGCTGCGTGCGGAATTCGAAGCGAAAATAAAGCAGGGGCTGGCTTGGGACAAGTGGAGCAACCGCGAGCCGGGGCTGTTCAAGTTGGAGTGTGTTGACGAGCGAGTGATCGCTCTTTGCTCTAAATGTTACTACGTTGAGGAAGAGGAAAACGGAAAAAACAAACGCAGCGCGAAGGGAATGTCAAAGAAGCAAAACAGGTTGACCTGGGGGCGTTACAAAGCGGCGCTTTATGGTAACAAAGACTTGGCAACGAACACAGGTTTTCGAATGCGAGAAGGGCGAATGATGACTTACGAGCAGCAGAAACTGGGCCTTTCCGCATACTACGACAAGCGACACGTGCTGCCAGACGGAATTCACACAGAACCGATTGATTATCATCTTTTGAAGGAATAAATTTTGAAGTGATATGGAGCGGCAATGCAGAATTCCCATTTGCGTGCGGCGGCGGGGGAAAACGAAAATCGTTGTTTGTACAAAATGCAGGTGTGATTTTCATGAGACCCGTTTTTCTTGTTTACGAGAAGGAGAAATTCACAGATTTGATTTACCATGGGAAAAATTTTGTGATATGTATCACGAAATAATCCCACGAGTTATTATGAAAGAAAGAAATGGGTGAAAAATTGGAAAAATTAGGTGGGGGTGGGAGGTGGTAATTCAGTGTCTGATGGAACAACCATCAACTCCTCTCGCACGAAGCTGCATTTAGCCCATCGTGGAGCCAATACATGACAGGTTGGTTTTGTTTTATCATTGCCCGCTCGACGAAGAAAGTTTTCAGAGACCAAACAGGATCGGTGGCTCTTCGAGCACCCCCTTCCAACTCTCCCGGCGCCAACAAATAGCGAACTTCCACACCAGCTGGAAGTCTTTTCTCTGCTGCCCCGACAGGTCTTCCGAAAGGAGCGGTTGCCGGTTCTGCGAACACACTTCGTTGTTTTATTGCATTGACAGGTTTGTCTTCTATCAACCGAGTCGTTCGGTCGTTGTTCGCAGCAACAACTCGCGGAAGCCGCCGCACCCACGCTACAAACCGCTCCCCCTCGGGCAAACTCATCTCAACCGC